>PVHP010007252.1:0-57383 GCA_004024765.1 Zapus hudsonius | reverse complement strand
CATAGTGAATTCCATGTCAGCGTAGACTAGAGCAAGACCCTACCTTGAAAAAAAAAAAGAAAGAAAAATTCCCATAGGGCTAAAGATATGACTCAGTAGTTAAAGACACTTGCTAGCAAAGCCTGATGGCCAGTGTTATATTCCTTAGTACACACACAAAGCCAGATGCACAAAGTGGTGCATGCATCTGGAGTTCATTTGCAGTGGCAGGAGGTCCTGGAATGCCCATATTCTCTCTCTATCTCTCTTCTCTCTCTCTTTCTGCCTCTTTCTCTGTTATTTATTAATTTATTATGTAAGGGAGGGAGGAGGGCTGGAGAGATGGCTCAGCAGTTAAGGCACTCGCCTCCAGTGCCTAAGGCACTGGGTTCAATTCCCCAGTACCCACATAAGCCAGACCCACAAGGTGGTGGCCCTGGCTCCTCTCTCTCTCTCTCTCTCTCTCTCTCTCTCTCTCTCTCTCTCTCTCTCTCTGTATCTCTGCTTGAAAATGAATAAATAAAATATTTTTTTAAATGTAAGGGAGGGAGGGAGAGAGAGAGAATGAGCATGCCAGGACCTCCAGCCACTGCAAACAAACTCCAGATGCATGTACCACCTTGTGCATCTGGCTTTATGTGAGCACTGGGGAATCAAACTTAGGTCCTTCTGTTTTGTAGACAAATGCCTTAACCACTAATCCATCTCTCCAGCCCTTCTCTGTCTTTCTCTCACTCAAATAAGTAAATTAAAAAAAATTTTAAAAAGAAAGTGTCCCATAAGGAGGAGTTGGAGATGTAGCTTAGTGGTAGAGCACTTGCCCAGCATGTGTGGAGCCCTGGATTTGACCTCCATGCCCAAGAAGAAAAAGAGACAAAAGAAATGCTAGTCAGCATATTTTCAAAATCATCTTGAGAAGCCTTTTAAAGTATTGGGGTGAAGAAGCTATGAAAAGGCAAAGCAGGCATTGAAAAGCCTTTTCAGCAGACAGTGCAAAAAGTGTTTAAGGATTGTGGGGAATAGTCAACAGGATAAGTAAAAAGAAACTGCTGATACATGTGGAAGCCATTGACTCCCAAGGTTTATTTACAGGCGGCACTCTGTTACAGCAGAGCACGGAGCTTAGCAAATCTTCTTCCTTTACAAGATAAGCCAGAAAACCTATCAAAATAGCTGCTTCAGGACTCTGAAAATCAAAGACAAATAAGTTGAGAAATGTTTACGCATAAAAAAGTTAGAACATCGGGTAAGAACAGTGAGGTCTTTGAGGGTCTTTTTGCCTGGGACTGCCCTCCTCCTCTCCCACCTTGGTGAGTACCCTGGTGGGCTCAGCTCGGCTCAGCCTGCAGCTGGGTATTTAGACAGGACTGACTGGGTTGGGATTAGTGAACCAGAATCAGGTTGTGGAATTATAAGCAGTCAAAACAGCCTATGTTGTAGGAAATGAATTTATTTTTATCAAATAAAGCCCTGTGTTTTCAGAAATAAATTTCACATGTACATAGTCAATCTCATTCTCTCTCACAGCTCTGCTACCATGAGATTATAGAACCTGTTACAGCAAGTGACAGAGCACTCAAAAACCCAACAGGGGATTCCTGGAAAAGAGTCTTATAAGACTAGATGCCATGGTCCCTGGATGAATGTGAAGACCTCTCTGTAAAGTCGGAGCTGAGGCTGACTTGAGAACCACAGAATGTTGAGCCTCCCACTCCCTCCCTGGTACTTAACAGATCTGTCAGCAGAGGCACCAGCCCATGGTGGAAGCCTTATGCTGTAGTGTTTGCCAAGGTCTTATCAATCATTGACTTCCCAGAATGCTTCACACATACAAGGCAGCATCTAGGTAGACAAAAGAAATAAGAATTTAAAAAAAAAGCTGAATAAAGAAATTAGTAATTATACATGTTAGGAAAACAGATCCTAGTCTGAACTAAGACCAGGTAAATTATAAAAACATTAACTATGTCATGAAAAATATTATAATCCAGAATTGTTATATGGTCTAAAATGTTTAATCTTCAATAGAATATCATGAGATATTCAAATAAATAGGAAGATGAGACCCATACTCTTAGAATAAAAAAACTATAGAAATTGATTATTTTAAAAATGTTTATTTATTTGCAAGCAGAGAGATGAGAGAGAGAGAGAGAGAGAGAGAGAGAGAGAGAGAGATAAAGAGAGAGAGAGAGGGAGGGAGAGAGAATGGGCATGCCAGGGCCTCTAGCCACTGCAGACAAACTCCAAATGCATGTGTCACTTGTGTATTTGGCATTATGCAGGTATTAGGAAATTAAAGCAGGATTGTTAGGTTTAGCAGGCAAGTACCTTAATGGCTGAGCCATCTCTCCAGCCCCCAATATATAAATTGGTTAAATAGACCCAAATATATTTAGCACACAGACTTCAAAGTAGCTCTTAAGTATTTAAATTTTAAGGAACGTATGATGGTAGTGATACCCAAGTAGGAATTCTCAAGAAAGAAAAGAATAATAAAAGGGAACCAATAGGAAACCTAGATTTAAAAGCACTCAATTGGGGTTGGTGAGATTGTTCAGTCATTAAAGCACTTGCCAGCAAAATCTAATGACCTGAGTTCAAGTCCCCAGTACCCACATAAAACCAGATGCACAAAAGGGGTGCATGCATCTGGAGTTCATTTGTAGTGAGTGTGGCCCTGGCATGCTCATTCTCTCTCTCTCTCTGGCTCTCTCTGTCTTCTTGCAAATAAATAAATCAAAATATAAAAAGCACTCTAATTGAAATAAAAATGAAATGGGACTGTTGCTTGCAAAACTTGATGGCCTGGGAGTGGGTTCAGTTCCCCATAACCACTGTGGCAGTTTGAATTATGTCCCCCATAGACTCAGGTGTTTTATTAAAGCTTATAACTTGAGTCTCCAGCTACCTGGCTGGAGGAGGTGTCACTGAGGATGGTTCCTGGGGTCCAGCCCTAAGGTGTGTTTGGGGGCAGATCTGACCTCCAGTCAAAAGGTATGTAGAGACATTTGAGTTCTGTCTAGTCCTTGCTTGCTGCTGTTTTTGTGTTTGTTACTTTTGGTGTTTGCTGACTGCTGATGGTTTCTTTCTGTTTCGATGTATGAAAGCAGTTTCTTCTGCCATAGATGAAACTTCCCCTAGATCTGTAAACTTGAAAAATTCCCTTCCTCACATAAATTGTGTCTGTTTTCATGTTCATCCCAGAAACATGAAGCTGTGTAAAACACCTACGTAAAGCTGGATGCATATGTATGAAGTTTGTTTGCAGCAGCAGAAGGCCCTGGCATATCCATATTCTCCCTCAAAAATAAATAAATAAGTAAATAAATAAATAAATAAGTAGATTTGAGATGGCAGAAGTAATCAGTGAGCTTGGGACAGATAAACAGGCATTAACCACTCTGAAGAGTAGGGATAAAAATAGAGCAAGGAAAAGTGAACAGAGATTCTAAGGCATGTGGGACAATGTCAAACATACCAATTGACATATAATGAGAGTTCCAGAAGGTTAAGAGAAAGAAAAAAAGGCAGAGAAAAATCATAGAGAGATTTGATGAAAAACATTAATCAACATATCCACAAATTCCAACCAACTCTAAATAAGTATAAAAGTCCTCACCTACAGTTCTAGAGAGATGGCTTAGTGGTTAAAGCACTTAACTGCAAAGCCTAAAGGACCCAGGTTTGATTCCTTAGTACTCACGTAAGGCCACATGCACAAAGTGGTGCCTGCTTTTGGAGTGGCTAGAGGCCACTATCTCTCTCTCTCTCTGTTTGCAAATAAAGAAAATCCTCATCTACACTTGTCATAGAAAAGCTACTGAAAACCAAACACAAGCAGAAAACATTAGAAGTAGTAATATAAGAACCACATATCCCAAACTGAGTGACAACAATACAATTAATATAATTTTTTATCTAAAAAGTAGAGGGAAAAGGTTATAGAATGACATACTTAAAGTAATGACATCCAAACTCTATCCAGCAAAACCACCTTTTGAAAATAAAGCTAAAATAAACACATTCCACAAGATAATATTGGTAGCAGACCTGCTTTCCAATAAATTTTATGAGCAATGTCAGAAAAGATACCGTAAAGCTGATTCATAGAAAGAAATGATGAACACTGGAAATGGTACCTCCATAAGTAAATATAAAAGATGGCACAGACATACATTTTATTATCTCATAACTTTTAATAACATTATGTAAAAATAATACTATATGATGAAGTTTTTATATATAATATAATTATAATTTATATAATGGGACAAAGGAGAGAATAAGTTACTCTATGTAGGACCATATCTGTTATACTTAACTGAAATTAAGTCATTATTAACATGAATTATATTGACAAATTACGATTACATCTGTGGAGTTAGCTCAAATATTAAGATGAATTAATAAAATAACTTAAAAAGCCAACAGAATGATTAAAGTGACATATCAAAATTTTGTTCAACTCAAAGCCAGCAGCCATAAAGGAGGATTAGAGGGACAAAAAAGAAATGAACCATATCAAAACCACACAGCAAGACAGCAGGCCTAAATGTAAGCATACTAACAACCACATTCAACATTGAGTTAACAGAACACTCTAATGAGAACATAGATTGTCAGAGGAGAAGATTCATTTATCTGCTGATTAATGAACAAAACACTTTAAATTCCAAGACATAACTAACTAGATTGAAAGTGTGATGATGAAAGAATATTTTCTACAAATAATCATTATAGTAGAGGGGGAAGCATATATTAATATCAAACAAAATGTTTAGAAAATAAATATTGCCAGAGAAATGTTTCATAATTACAGAAAGGTCATTTTAGCAGGAAGATATGATTTCAACTTTACGTGCACCTAACAGTAGTTTCTCAAATACATAAAGCAAAACCTGAGATCGCAGAAAGGCAATAGACAGTTCAACAGAGTGGAAAATGCTGAGATCTTAATATTGATTTTAAAAATCAAACAGAAAATTAGTAAAGACATACAAGACTTCAGAGCGCTATCAATCAACATGTTCTAAGGCATCTGAGACTCTACTCTATAGTGGCATTGAATATTCCTTCAGGTGCATGTGGACTATTCCCAGGGTAGAAAACAGAGCAGAGGGAGGCCTTCAAACAAGCTTTTATAAAAGTGAGAGAGGGAGAGTATTTCAAAGTAGGGTCTTCAATAACAAAATTTAAAAAGATCAACAACAAAAAATTTAAAACCCTACAATATCCATAAATTAGATAACACATTTCTAAATAACCCAAAGTCAAAGGAGAAATTTCAAAGGAAGTTAGGAAATATTTTGCCTCTAACTGAAACAAAAAGACAAGGTTTAGACGGATAAGTTATAGCTTTAGGCATGTATATGCAAAGTTGTAAAAACTGCTTTTAAAAGTCACTGTTGTAAATCAGAAAAATTTTATTGTATGAATAAATCTCAGACTTTGCTAGATTAGTGTTGGCAACTTTGTTAAAGGATTTAAAATCTCTAAATATATATAAACACATTTACTGTGCATACATGTTCATAAATGCATATCATATAAAATGCTTTATACTGAAAAGTGTTGTAGATAATTATACCATGTACTGAGGTTCCAGGCATGTGTGAAACACAGGATTGTGCAATTTGTATGCAGGATATTACTGAATATTCATAATCATTTTAGGCAGTACTAGGAAAAAATTTATAAAGCTTATACTCTTCTATATTAAAATCTCAAATACATTGCAGAGCTGACTTGAAAAGTCTCTTGGACGGCAAAGCTAGTGAGTATTCTTGATTTCTGCATTAAATACCTCTTGGAGCAGTTATGTTCTCATTGCTGGGACAAACATCTGACCAGAAGCAGCTTATAGGAGGAAAGGGTTTATTTCAGGCTTACAGTTTCAACAGGAAGCATCATTGTGGCAGAGGAAGCTGGCTCATGTCACCACACATCCCTAGCAGAGCAACAGCAAGCTAGCTGTCAGCATCCAGTAAACTAGACTAGTCAACCCCAAGGTCTGCCCCCAGCAACACATTCCCCTAGCAAGTCTCTGCTCCCAAAGGCTCCACCAGCTGGGGACTAAGTAGGGAGCTTAATTCCAGATAGCTCAGGCTATGGGGGACATTTACCTTCAAACCTTCCTTTCCCATCTCAGTGACTTTTACCTTGATTCTTAAGCTTTAACATTTTACATGTTCTTAAACCATAAAGATTTGCAAAGTTTGGTACAGTTGTAGAACTCCTGTATGTGACCGTCATGTCAATTCTCCATTCCTCAACATGCACAGATTTTGATTACTGGGTTAGTATAAAACAGATAGTTTATGTGCCCTATGAAGCATGTACTGAGTCATGTACCTCTGGCCTTGCACCTTTGATTCAGATTTTCGTGTGTTCTGTTTAGATGTCTAAGTAAGTATACCTGACTTTGATGTGGTCTTCTGAACCACAGGTACTATCTGAAACATCTCATATTTTAGTTTGGAAACGTAGTGTTGTAGGTAGACGGGTATTAGTTTTGGAGGTCTAATTTTTCTAATAACATTAGAAAGGGAATCATCACAGTCCTTCTATAGGATTGAAAATTTCTCCTGACAGGGAGCAGGGTGGAAGCATCAGGGTTTTTGTTGAGTATTACCTCTGACCCTGGCTATGACGTTCTATACCCAAAGCTATCCAAAGCATAAGATTATGGTTCCCTCCCTTGAGTTCATTCAACTAAGCCTTGCCAAAGGGTCATTCCCCCACATACAGACATGCTAAGGAAGTGGAAGAATATTTATCCCCTTGTGAGATAATGTCCTCAAACCCCTAGAAGCCCCTCCTTTGCCATACATAGCTAGCTGTTCTGGGAGCCTGACTGCTGAGCCTGCCCACTCCTCTGAACTCTAACCTCCAAAGGGTCACATGGCCTTTGTTCCCCTCTTTCTTCCTCTGCTGGATGAAATCCTAGGTATGCTTGCCTGACACTTCGGGGAGCTTTTTCACCCTTTTTTTTCTTTGCCTTATTTCTCCATGTCCACATGCTTAATATTTTGTGGTTTAAAGACAAAGGACTCGACAGTATGAAAAATTGCAATATTTTTGCCACACCTTTACTGCAAGAAGCTCTTTGCTTTCAGTTCTTAATTAAACTTTGCTTCCTTTCCTCTCCTTCTTCACATTTGTGAGACAATGAACCCTGACCCAGAAAACCATTACCAGCAGTAGACCTATAGTATTTGGATTTGATAAGAAGAATGTGAATGATATTAACTAGTAATATTTATTAGGTACAAACATGGGACCAAGAAACACCTGATAATGTTTTTGGAACAATAAAATGAAATTAGAGCCTTTTTCAGATTTATGGGCTGTTGGGAAATCACAAACTTACGTAATAACTTTCAAATGGCAAGTATATACTTCTTAAAATTGCCATTTGGTAAAAATAATTCTCAAATAGCTGAAACTGTAGGTTTTCTTTTCTTTTTAAAATTTTATTTATTTGCAATTGTGTGTGCATGCTAGGGTCTCGTCACCACAAATGGTGAACATTAGATATCCGTGTTACTTCTAGCTTTACATGAGTGGCTGGGGAATGGAACCCAGGCGTAAGGTGTTGCAAGCAAGTGCCTTTAGCCACAGAGCCAACTCCCCAGCCTCTTTATTTTCTCTTTGAGAAGTGAAAATAGAGACTACACCAGTACTTGTTTCATATTGTCTTCCTGGGCTGCAAAATGGTTTGGGGATGATTTTGAAAGTCCCCTGTCTAGTTCTTTTGTCTCACAGATAAGATGGAGGGCCATAGACTCGGAGGTCTCAAAAGCCAGAATAGAGTATTTCATTTACCTCTGAATTTCCTGCATCAGTAGTGCAGCACCTGAAAGGTGCCCCAGGAAGCTGATAAATGCTAAGTAGCCAAAGACAAGCCAGTTGAGAACCTAGAATAAAAACCCAACTCTCAGATTTCTCAAACTGGCTTGGGACTTTCACCTTAATAGATCTGTCTACATTTGTTGTGGAGATAAAATCCTTTCTGGAGCCCAGCAAGGCCATTGGCACTTGACTAAGCAGAGTTGACTGGAGATGCCCGGTTTTTTCCACTTGGGTCTTCATTTGAGTTTTAAATTCCCAGATACAAAGCATAAGAGAAACTTCAGCCAATCCGCATTCACAACCGAGATACAGTGTGTCTCCTTTCTCTTCTTTCTCAGTAGCAGGATGACCTGAAACAAAGGTCTGAAAAGCCCTTCTCTCCCGACACCAGGCCCCTGATTTTTCTTTTTAATTTCTCTTGAAAGCAGATACTTTCTAAGAGTTACTGTTCCTGAAATAGATCGGTGGGAGGAGGCCAGGGAACTGAGCTATCACTTCCCCAACAGCTATCTCTGGGTTTTCTTCCAGGTTCCCGGTGGCTCTTTCTTCCCTGGGTCTATTCTTGGTTATTCTTGGTTACACCCAAGGTCCTGCTACTTTGCATTTCTATGGCTTCCCTGCACTGAGAATATTCAGTTTCTTCCTTTTCTCACCTCTGACTATCTTTCTCTTCATTCCCTTAACATCTTTCTCTTACACAATTGACCATCAAAGATATCTCAGGTTATTCAGGCCTGGGCCAAAATACAAGGCCAGTTGTATGGCTGTTGGGTGAAGTCCCAGATTGTCTGGGGTGAAGAGAAAGGCTGTGAGGGCACCTAGCAACTTGCTGGTCAGGCCCAGCTTCAGAGTGGACAAGGGTGTAGAGGGCTGTCTGTGGTTGCAATTCCCTACACCATGTCTAAGGACATTGTTTTACATGGAAACTCTCGAGAAGCCTGAGATCCTGAAGGGAGAGGAAGAGTATTCCCTAAGAGAGCACAGCAAGGAAATGGTCTTTAGGCAACAGGTGACTTGTGAGGACTGAGCTGGAGACATGAAGTCCACATTCGCTGTTACAAATGAAGCTGGGCCACGTGGGTGTGTGGAGGGAGGCGTGGAAGGTTCTGGGTGTCAGGAGCGTGGGCTATGCAAGAATGGGAGCAGGGGAAGACACAGCAAGACTAGGGTGTGGGGCGGTCACAGGCAGCACAGGACACACTGAGCCTTGGGCAGAGGTGAAAGGCTGGGAACCAGGATCACGAGCTGGAGGACCTTGCCTCGTGTGTCTTTCAGGTGTGTGCATCAGTATGGAGCATGCAGCTTTACAGAGCTGACTCCATTTTCTCTGCTGTCAGGTGCCTGGAGAAAGCAGACACCTCAGAAGGTCACCTCTCCATTGAGAGCAGCCGGCCTCAGGCAGGAAGCCGAGCTTGCTGATGAGGTTGAAGATACCTGGACAGTGGATTATTGTTGCCCACATTTCATAACTGTTCTTGTTTAAAGGCTTTTCCCTCATGCTTTATGTTCCAACCCTGCCTTTTTATTATCCGCTTTTAGAAAACGTTCAAGCTTTAACCAGCTATCAAAGCAAGATTAGTGGAGGCAGAAAGCTCATTTCATTCAAGCCCGTCCTGAGTACCTATGCATGTATGCCATGCACATGTTAGCAACGAGGGCACTGCAGACTGCACTCTGCCTTCCATGGAAGCGCATTGGAACTGGATCCCATTTGCTATGTTCCTCTCCTGCATAGTGGATGCTCAGCAAACTTACAGAGATGAATTGCTCGCTATAGAAAACAGAGGGGCCTCACATGCTCTGTCAGTGCATCCCAACTGGCCAATGTCTGAGCAGCTTGATTATGTGAATGAAACAGCACTGCAGAAGTGGTGAGCAACTGAAAGCCAGATAAGAGTGAAAAAGAAGGCAAAAAAAGTGAGCAGCCAACTTCAATGCTTGAGGGAGTCCAGCAACAGAGACCCCAAACCAAACCTGTGGTCCAAGGGGACAGAAAGGTGTCATTGCACTTTTAGGTATAAAGGTATATCAACAGCTCTCACAGGTCCAGACAGCATTCCCTGAAGGCAGCTGTTTGTATGTGTTTGCAGTGTTCTTAAACTCTGTATCATTTTATTAAGTCTCTAGAAAGGCGTGAAGACAGGACACAGACATAAACATATAACACTGACTAGAAATTATGGGAAACTATTGTTTCTGGCTAAGTTCCTAAGAGAACTGCCCCAATAGACCAGGCTAAAAATCAAAATGGAGTCATTCATGGTAATGTTTCATTTCATCCAGCTAGAACTAAGCTATTGATCTAACTTTTCAAAAATAATCATAATGTGAGAGATGATAGCCAATTTTTTTTTCCAAACTGTCCTGACTGAAAGGAACCAAGAATACTGGATATTATTGTTGTTGTTGTTACTTATTTATTTATTTATTTATTTATTTATTTATTTATTTATTGTTATTGTTCTAGTTCCCTGTCCTTGCTTTATAAGGTAGTAACTCTGAAATGACCAGTCTGATTTTTGGCTTTTGCTGATGCTTTCTTCAGCCTTATTCTGTCCAGAAATCCAACCTCCTGTGCTTGACTCATCAGAACACTTAGTCTATTTTATGGAATGAAGTATTGCCCAATTCTAGAATTGAAAATAAACCAATTAAGGGGTTGGGGAGATGCTTGCTTGCAAAGCCTACAGGCCCAGGTTTGATTCCCCAGCACTCACACAAAGCCCATGGCACATGTGTCTGGAGTTCACTGGAGGTGGCAAGCAGCCCTAGAGCACCCATTCTTTCTCTTTCTTTCTCTGAAATAAATTTTAAAAAATTTTAAAGTAAAAGAACATAAACTAGTTAAGATGCTAAAATTAGGTTTTTGTAATTTTGTCCTTTGATAACAATTTTTTTCCAATCAAAACCAAAGTCACTCAAAATACTCCAGGCACATTAAGAAAGCCAATGAGGGTCTGGGGAGATAGCTCAGTCAGTAAAGTGCTTGCCTTGCAGGCATGAGGACCTGAATTCAATCCCCTCTACCCAAGTAAAAATGCTGGTCATGGCAGTGTGTGCTTGTAGTTCCGGCATTAGAGAGAGAGAAACAGGAGGATCCTGGAGCTTGCTGGATAGCTAGTCTAACCTAACTGGTGAGCACCCTGGTTTAAACAAAGCAGAAGCATACGTAATGCTGGCAAGGAACTAGGGTGAGAGGCTGAGAGAGGGTTGTGTTCTGGCCTCTGCACATATGTGTGCCCACCTATGTATGAACACACCTACAAGCATGCAAGTGTGCAAACCATACATACAGGTGAAAAAGAAAGAAAGCCATTGAACCATCCCAGGTCTGGATGCAGTTTTGTTATGTATATACACATGCAAAAACATATGCTTAGGTTCTGAATCGCCCCGTTGGTGTGTATCTACAAGCCCTATCCTGGGACTTTAGAGGAGTTCTGACTTATGAAGTCATCCAAGTGGAGGATGAAAGGGAGGATGGGCAGAAGGAAGCAAGAGTGACACCATGATGTCTGCTTTGTTGAAGACTTTTGTAATCAGGACCATCTGAGGATCAAAACATGACTAGCTGGGGAGAGCCAGGGCTTGGGTCTTAGCTCCCTTCAACACATGCTTTTGGGGGCTGCCCCCTTTCTCATTTAGCAGATAGTTCTTTTTAGTTCATGAATAGAAAAGTTGTCTAACAAGGCATAGCAGTACTAGATGGCAAGTGTCCCTGATGTCCCTGGACTTGCAGAGGGTCTGAGGTCAGGCAAGAGCCTCAACTGATTAGTTCTCTCCTGCTGTCCCAGCACTGTGGTGATTAACACCCACTCTGCACCCTGGGACCACCTGGCTCTGCAGAAATGAACTCATCGAAGCATCATGTCAGGGGTTCTATTTTCGCTCCTCCAGATCCTTCCTCTCCAGGGCAACCACACACACAATGCCGTCCTGCAATTTATTTTCACTCTGCTGAGGAGACCCTTCCCTCTTCTTCCTGGCTGGGCTTCCATGGACTGGCCATGTTAGTCTTGGATGGCTGTGGGCTGCCATCATGGCCTTGTTATGCCAGCTGGAGAAGGACAACACACCTATGGGTGTGTGGGCTGGGTCTAGGAGGTGGCTGGGCACCGGTCCTAATTACTTGACAGTGACACCAGACTTGCCAGCATGACTTCATCCATTTCCTCTCTCTAGGCTCTCTGAGCTCTGGGGACTAGCTGGGTGTTTGTGCAGCTGCCCAGTCCCTGCTGGAAGGGCTTGTCTTACCTGTGGATCATCATCTCCAGGTGGACATGTGTGTTCCAGCTCAGGTCATGTCAGCTGTCTGGCTGTGAGGATGCTCACTCAGCTGTCTTTTCTTCCTAACGTTTGCCAAAGGTGCTATTTGAAACAAGGAAACTTGAAAACAGATGGATTGCGGTTTCCAGATGTCACATCTCCAAGAACATGATAGAAACCAGGAGTCAGCCCATGTGAGTCTTTGGGACAAGATTTGACATTTCTGAAATTGGCAAGACTCACACTGAAGATGGAAGTGCTGCAGCTGCCAACTGGGGGAGAGCCACAGCTTCCTGTGAGAAGCGTGCCTCCCTCCTGCTGCTATTGTCGCTCCAGAGGAGGACTGGGGACGGGGGCTGACTAATTCTCATGTGCTGGCTGCTATGAGAAGATGCTGACCCACTGTCTGCAATGTGTCCTTGCTTGTTTTTCTGGGGTGGTGGTAAGAGTGCTGAGTCAGCAGGGGCTTCTTGCTCAGCTTTCCACTGAGGGAGCCCAAGCCCTTTTCTGGAATGTGGGATTCAGCTGTCTGTGATGTAGAAGCACATCTTTCTCAGAGAGAAGTGTCACTTCCAAGGACTGAACCCTCATCTCATGTCCCATCACCCCCTTTAAGGGAGAAGGGTAAAGTGTTTCCCCTTGGGCCCTTGGACTCAAAGTAACACGCCGACACAGCTCTGGGGACAGAACCCAAGAGGCCAAACTGTGCTTCCTCATCATGTCCAAACAAGAGATCTGGGTAGAAAGTCAGTCTTGTGACCACCAGCAAATATATTTGGAGAAAACATAATGAATATTAGTCATGGGCATTTTCATCATAAGGAAAACTTTTCATAATAACACGGGGTTGCCAAGGGCATGGGTGTCTGGGATCACTCTGAAGTACTCTCTTCTTCAAGATGCATGAGTGCGTTCTAGGATTTCAGACCCTAGCACAGTGCTCACCAAAGTGTGTTCCTTGAACACTGTTTTTGGAAGTCATTTCCATGAGGCCTTTGACAAAATACAATATCACTGCATGATTAAAACACTGGTGAGATGGGATGGAGGGCATGTATCTCAACATAATAAAGGTGATCTAAAAAGCACCTAAGGCCCAGATCATCATAAATGGGGAAAAACTTGAAGCATTAGGTGCCTAACTGGGATCAATTGGAGATGAGTGTAAATGATGGTAAGTATCAGGAATGTGAGCATAAAACAAGAATGAGACAAGGAGAAAGAAGACATGGGGAGGAAGGAGAGGAGGAAACACTCACCAGGCTAGGCGAGGGACAGAACAAAGGACATGAGAGGGTCTTGGAAGGGCAGGAGGCATTACACAACACTTAAGACAGCATGAACCAGTTCCATAGAAACCCTCCATTCTACCAGACACAACCACCAATAAACGGGAAGGAGGGATAGTCCAAGCAGAAGTACCCTGTAGAAGGTAGAAAACACTGAACCCTAAAACCATGGCTAGTTAATCCCAGGCCCAGAATTGAGTTAGCCCCACAGTGAGACCCATGAGGTCCACTAAACAATGCCAGCCTTTACCATAACACTTGATTACTTAATAGGTTAGACCCTATTGCTGAAGACAGTACAGGCTTCAGTCACAAGACATCCAAATAACTGCGAGGGAGGCAAGTTCCCTCCTGGTAGCCCTCATAGAGCTACAAGATACTTTGGGAGTTGCTGGGAGACAAAGCCAACCAACAGTGTCCATAAGCAGGGGACCCTGCAAGCTACAAAATCAACTAGCCAGACAAGAAGCACACGCTTGTGCAATAGTGTGCCTACTGCACACAGTCTTTGCAGGTAACTGACTGCTCTCTAATTGGACTTGAGGCCCGCTCAACAAGACAGAACTCAGATCTAGTACTGGAAACCAAGTCAGAATCCACATGGTCAGGTAACTCAGCTCCAGAGAGAAACACTTACTGTTCTCTGAATAAGAAGAGTGGGCTTACACACCAAGAACTCTCTCAAATCACTATGCATATCCCCTTAATCCAAGCTGAACTCACTCTTGGTTGGAGAATATGTTTTATTTTACAGATGGCAGAGAAAACTGAGGAGATCCAAGATCCATCAATATGACCAGAAAAGATAGCAGACTGCCCACCATGAGATGTACCAGGGACATCTTACAGAAGAAGCAGTGACATGAGGCTAAGACCATTTCGGAAGAGGGGTTAAGAAGATTGTAAGAGCCACAGGTTGGGTAGAAATATCCTTAGGAACAGCCCCCCACTCCCACCCCCCAGAGACTGATTAGGGCCTTACTATCCCAACAGAGAACACCAACAGCCCCACTGAGGAGAGCCCTCAGGGAAAGTGGGGCTGGGGAAGAAGGGGATGTAAGACTACAACCTTTGTCGTAATAATAATCATAATAACTGCATTCTCTGCTTGCACATTCACTGTACATTAGAGTCTGAGAACATACATCAAAGAAAACTGTGATTCTGTATTACTCAGCTTAGTGTCTCTATGACAAAACTCTTGAAGCGCCTCACATGTGGTCGTGCCAACCTGTTCCTGCGAGCACCTGTCTCAGCTTGTCTTGCTTCGATCTTTTCCCTTGGGATCATCAGTGTTGGGAACATTTTCAACTCTATTGTTTGGTTTTATCTCCTGGCAAGTTTTGCTATGCCATATTCACCCGCAGACAAGGCAGCTTTACCATTCTCATTAAGCATCCTGTCCCTTTTGGTATGACTTGAGAAAGTCTCCCAGTTAACCTCAGTGTGAACTAAGATATCCTAGTTACCTGTTCCAGGGTAGGAGATGGAGCTGGCGCATCCTTCCCCTCCCCCAGCCCACTCCCTTCTTTAATATCTGGTATAGATTTGCTTTCAAAGGGAACCAGGTGAAAGGGGAGCACAGAAGATCGCCTTCCGTTCTTCAGTTCTTTGAATTCCCCAGTCTGGATGAATTTACCACTGTAAGAAAACGTCCCCTTGGAGCCATCTCTGCTGACCCTCCTGTGACCTCTGAGATTTGCCCGGCAAATCAGTGATGCCCAAGGTCAAACAAGTTCTGGCTTCAAAGGGAACAAGTTCAGTGTTGGTGCATGTGCTGACTGGCATTCCCTCTCTTGTTACTCTTGATTGATTCTTCTGCACAGAAGGAGCCAGAAGGGGTGCAGTCCTCCGTGTCACCGCTACACATGCGTGTAATCACACAGTGCGATCATTTGCTGTCTGTGCGGCAGATGGTTGGAGCTCCCCCATTACAGCCTCTTCCTGGAAGGCAGGTACAGGATTAGATGGCTTGGAGAATTCAATAAAGGCCATTTTACAGAGCCTGCACTTACATGATGTTAAACAGAGAACTGTTAACTCCATTAACTATTCTGTGTACTTAATGTCACTTATTTAGCTAATTTCCCCTACCTCTAAAATTTCCAGCCGATTAGTGCAGCGGAAATCCAATCTGAATGTGAAAAGATCGGTCTGTAGGAGAATTGTCCCCGTGCTAATTTCTCTGATGAAAATTTTGTAATGTGACATTCTTCCAGGGAGAAGAAATGTCTCTAAACATTTCTCTGCAAGGCCTGATCTGGGATAGGGTTAGGTGGTGCTTAATCGTGCCAAAGGAACTCTGCTGAAACCACAGAATGATCTTCAAGTTGCATAGAGAAACGGTTGGTTCAGATGCGCCCTAGGCACTCACACACATTTCCACGGCTAGGGAGCTCTGTTTCTTCCATGATGAACTCCATCTGTCTCTAGCTTTCTTTTCTGTGCAGGTCACTTTGTTCCCTTGGACCCATCCTCTCTGCCTTTGTTTGCCTTCTTTTCATCTGCAGGTCACACATGTGTCTTGACTCTGAATGACACCTGTAGAAACAAACAGAAACCCATTCAGAAATAACCTGCTAATGGCGAAACGAGGGGGAATTAGTGGCAGAGGAGTACCAGGGGAACCCAGAGACATTTCTCCATTTCAGAAAGCCTGCCACGCACACTAAGAAACAAACAGGAAACATATCTCTGAGATTCACACCTTCTTGTTAAAATCTTTCCTTGGGCCTGATACCTCAAATTTCAACTTTGCTGTGGTGAGGAGCGTGTGAGTAGAATTTAAAAATCATTGTGCAATCGACCACCTGGATTTCATAACAATATCTGGCTTTAGACTTTGTGTAAGACCTTAGGTAACTTTTTAACCTGGGTGGTATGGACTCAGAAGGCAATTAAAATAAAGTGTTAGCTGAGCCACCTGGAAGTTATTCTGACTCCATGTTGGGAGTCATGTGTAACGTGGCTTCACTGAACCCAAGGGCTCATGGGAACTGATGTTGAAGGAGTGGAACTGGAAGTGAGTGGGCCATGGTAGTAATTACCTTCTTCAAAAAGTTGACATTATATGCCAAGCACATATATATGCTGATGCCATTAAAAAAAAAACAAAACAAAAATAAGCCTTTCTCTTCTTGGCTGTTGATCCTCTTGATGCCTGAACCCTCTCCTGGTTCCTGCTCTGGGGGGTCTTCCCTCATTCTAGCCCAGCTGGAGTGGTACGGGGTGGAGTAGGAGAGGACCCCCACTCCCACATGGGCTCTGTGCACTTCCTTCTCTTAATCTAATAAATCTCACTAACCCCTACAAAAACAAAACGAAACAACCCAACCTATGAAGAAATTACCATGGTGATCATTATTTACCTACAAGGAAACTGAGGCTGTGAGAGGCAGAGTGGCCTGTCCCAGGACACACTGCTGACACTGAGTCAGGACTCTTTCATTTGAGCCTTCTGCTAACTGATTTCTTGACTGCCATGGATGACAGGTGAGAGTGGACCATCTGAAGTTCTTTGCCCTGAATTTGGGTGGAGAAAAATAATGGGGTCAGACATCATCTTATTGGGCTTGGATCCTGGTTCTCTTTGCTAAGACAGAGCCTGGGCAAATAGTTGATCATGGCAGTGACTCTGAAGGGGGTCTGAATAGTTCTCAGCTAGTAATGCCTAATGTGCCCTTAAAATCATGGCTCCTACGTAGATTTTCCATCTATGAAAAGTTTTCAGGCCATTTCACAATAATGAGTTCCGTCATGTTATCTCCTTTCACCTTCTCCAGATAATTTCAGCTTAGAACTCAGTCTATTTTTTTTCTTTTTTCAACAAGAATAATTAACTTTTAATATGAATGTAGTAATTTATACAAGGGCAATTCCCTTCTGAGTATTTGTGGTGATCATTCCAAGTATTCATGGAACAATGATTGTGATTATAACAATAATTTCCACATATTTAGTATTTAGTATGTGCTAATTTCTTTGCCATGCATTTTCAATTACTCTAAAACAATTCCATAAATATTATTTTAAACACTTTAAATATTAGTAATAATGTCAACAACTTCCTGCAAGCAATGTCTCTTTTTTCCTGGTCACAGGTCACTGATGCACACCTCGAATCTGTGGATCTCATGACCCCTTCCCCTTCTCTTTTATAAGGGGTAGTGTAGTTACTGGCAACCATTCCCAAGCCCAGTATCTGCTGATCATGGGAGGTTGCCTAACTTATCACCATATCACCATGTTGGTCTTGTATCTGGTTGTCCTTAGACTCCCTCTACTCTCTGCTCTCCATAAAACAGTTCCCAGAATATCCCTCCCTCCACATTTCCTGTTCATTGGTACCGCCTGTCCATGACCTCTCACACTCAAGAGCATGTTCCCAAATGATTCAGAAAAAGCCACAGGAAACCATGGCACATGGTTTTGCTCCACAGTAAGGCTAATAAAAGGGAAATAAGTAATTCTAAGCAGTCATTTAACATTAAAAAAATATATCAAAACATTGTATAGACGAGAAGGCAGAATTCAAATATCCTTTTGTGTGTTGAGTGCTAGAGATGGAGCCCAGGTGTTGCATATGCTGGGCAAAATGAGCTACATCCCCAGGAACAGTTAGATACATGTTTTTAAATAGCACAATGGTGAACACATTCTCAGATGCCACTCCACACATGCTCTCAAGTACTTCTAGCAGGATTAATAGAATACACTAGGTTCCAGACCTTATTAATATATTATGTAGCAGTTGCATGATTTTGGGGAAAGAACATCTCTGAGTTCTGCCTTGAGCAGCTGCCAGTCAGAGATGGCATATGTGTGATGATGAATGAGGAAACAAGGTGATCCTATGGGTGTCTGGATTAATCTGCTGGGGCCACCAGAGCAAAATATCTCAGCATGAGGAGCCTAACAACAGTGGTTACAGTCTGCCTTCTGGAACCTGGAGGTCGACAGGGTTGGTTCCTCCTGAGGCTTTTCTCCTTCACTTGTAGAAGTCTGGTGCCTTACTTGGTCCTCACAGAGCCTTCCTTTCCTCTGGACATGTTGCCTTGGGGTCTCTCTGTATTTCAAGTTTCCCCTTTTTAAAAGAATACCATTCAGATTGGAATAGGGTCCACCTGACATGTCTCATTTAAACTTGGTCACTCTTCATTCACACCCTGGGTTACTGGGGTTAGGACTTCTACCTATGAATTTTAGGGATCACAGTTCAGCCACTGACAGTATTGCAAGAACCTCACCAACAACATGGCACTTCACATGGGTCTGAAAGAATGCCATGAGATCCCACAGCACAAAGAGGGTAGGGTATGAGGGCAAGGAGCCATTCCACAAGGCAGGACCGTATGGTGAGGGAGAGGCCAGTGTTCCTGGGGCCTGCAAAGTCGGGGGAGGTGAAACTGAGTCAGGACAGGTACCAAACCAGGAGGGGATCTGAGAGTCATGCTAGCAGCTGAGAACATGTCCTGTGGAGAGACTGGTGGGCGAGGCCTGAGAAAACCAGTGAGAGTCAGAGCTGCAATTTAGAAAGAAGATACTGGAAATTCTGTGCTTTGGTTAGAGCAAGGCTGGGGACAAGGAGGCCTGTTAGAGAATGCCAGGAGTCAGGAATAGGGGTGAGCTTCATAGTGTTAACAGGACATACTCTCGAGAAAATATGCAGATGAGGATGGTACAGATGTTTAAGAAATATACTCACGTATCTTGGAAGAGATAGGACTTCATTCATTCATTATGCATTCATTTATTGATGGTCCACTATGTGTTGGGCAGTATATTAAGTGGTAGAAGAGTGTCAAATTGAATGATGCTTCAGTAATTTCCCACCCTCCCACACACACCCTGTGGTGAACAAACCTCTTGTCATTCACCATCAGAGAACCCTTCATCTGTTTCTAATTTTTAGGCTTCCTCAGAAGAAATCTTTGAACAGACTTGAGTTTCACTTTTTGCCCCAATAAGTCAATGAACCCTCTTAGTGCTAAATTCAGAATAAACCAGTTTAAGGAAAACCTTTTATGGAATTAGGCTAGCACTGACATTTTGCCTTGTTCTTCATGTTTGAACGGTATTGATAGGCCAAGTGAACAAAAGCCATCAAGAAGTTATTCTTTCTGCAGTGAACCACGGGCACCGTCACGTTATCTGGACCACAGCAGTTCATTGTTACAGGTTTTATTTACATTCCCCCATCATTTCCATCATCACCAAGAAGACCTACCAGACTGTTTCTGGGAATCTTACACTCACCATTAACCAGAGAATCTGTCCCTGCTCTTTGTTTACAAGCTCAGGGAGGGAAACTCAAGGCAGAGAGGCGCCAAGGGAACCGGAAACAAAGGAGAGTAAACACTGGACAAACACAAACAGATAAGAGTAAACAATGGCTTTGTAGACTGAGCCTGGAGTGTAGTGCCTTCTGTCACTTTTACACAAGAGAGCTTTGTTCCCATAGCCAGGAAGCCATCAGTAGTCACAGCCTCCTGGACTCTATGGGGACTGGAAGGTTAGCAGGTGTGAAGGGCTTCCGGACCTTTGTTGAGAAGTTTTCAAAGGATACAGAGAACTCAACACTAAATCAGACTGCTGACAGGCCTGCCATGGCTCAGGGAACTTTGTGGAAGTGTGGGGGTAGGGGTATGGGACTATTCTGAGGCACAGCCCCCCACTACCCCACAGGGAGCAACTGAGGCCTTCAGGATCCCACAGTGAACACCATAACCCCCCTGAGGAGGACCTCCAGGGTAACAGGAGCTGGAGCAAGGGATAAAAGAAAATAACCTATTAAATTCATATAAAATAGAAACCAATTTTAAAAAGAAGGGGAGATAAGTGGGGAGGCAGCTAGGAGATCTGCTGATCTACCCTCTACCCGGAAAAGTGGCTCTTCTGAGACCCTGAGCTGGGGTTTCACTTGCAAAATCTCTCCAGTCTACAGGTCCTGAGTCAGCATTTTAACATCTACCTTGTGCAATGGAGACAAGAGTTCAGCGACCTCACTTTCCCCGCTGCTCTGCCCTGGTGGAAGGGAAGATGGGAATAACTGATTCACATGTCCCCTGAGAGAAGGAGGTGCAGAGAAAAGCTTGTCTCAGCCAAAGATTCAGATGTTCACAAAGCAAAACATGCAGCTATTTGGAAATATCTAAATAATCAGTGGACTTGATCCAGTGTTAATTTTCATGCAACAAGTGTCTTTTGTTCCGAGTGCGCCAGGCTTGTACGTTGAGTCAAGAAGGCTTGACTCGAGACAGATGTGTGTATGGATGTGTCACATCCATGAGATTGTATGCTTGTGCAAATGTATGTGTGTGTACACGAGCAAGTGTATGAATGAATGTATAGATGTGAATATCTGTCGCAAGTGTGTTTAAGTAAGTGTAAGTAATTGTATGTTCGTATCAGGATATATGAGAATATATATTATTATAGGTAAGTTTGTGAATGAATAGAAGTGTGTATGTATGCCAGTGTGTGGGAGAATATCACACATGTGTATATATGAACTTTGATGTGAATGTATGTGAAGACCCCCGGATCCTGGGTTCCAGCTCATGACATGGGCAGCATTTCTTGAAAGAGCTTCTCCTAGACTAGTAAACATCATGCAGAACAATTCAACCTTGCAGAAACTTGGGTTTACTTCCCTGGTTAGTTTACATAGGACAGATTGTTGGAGAAGGGATTTACCCGAAGGTTTCCTGAGTATAGCCGAGGCTCAGCCTCTGGCCTGACTTAGTGTGACCTTTTGCCTCCCTTCCTCCTGGCCTGTATCAGGCTGTGTTTGTCAGCTGCAGTCGTAACTAATTTTGCTCAGAGTTCCAGGTTCCGGCACCATCTGCCTGACCTAACTGTGGTTTTCATGCCATGGTATGAGCATCTAATGGAAACCACATCGGGATGGGAGTCAGCAGTGTTCCTGTGACCTTGGAGAGGTCAATGGAATAGCCAGGGCGGTAATCTGCTCCTGGATCAAGCTGGGATCAGCACCATCAGCCTTCCTGCCTCAGAGACTGGTGATGAGGTATGAGACAGGACTAACTCTATTACTTGGGGTCACTCTTTGATCCCAGGCAAGAAAGTGAAGGGTTCTGAAAGTCAGCCCTGTGGGCTCTGATGCCCGGTCCAAATTTCTAGATATCTCCTTGCACTGATGCAAAGAAAAGAAAATGGCTATTCTTTCATTGACTGTCCCAATTCATCAATTTAATATAAACCTTTGTGTCCCAGTCCCTAAATAAAATCTGACATTTACAAATCTTTGAACTTCTCTCTTAGCCTATCAACTCCTACCTCAGCTTCTCAGCCTCCTGCAGGCACTGGCTTTGGCTAGTGGTCGCCTCCTCCTCCCTTCCCCAGGGAGCAAGCTGCAGACTTCTCATAGGGGCAAAAATGGCAGCACAGGCCCCAACCCATGCTGCAATCCTTCCTGCAGTTTTCTCTCTTGGAGGGGAGAGTGAGGCCTGGAATCCCAGTCAGATGTGGGCAGACAGAAATTCCACAGTGTATGCCAATTAAGATTTCATTTCTCCAAAGGGTGTACACTTAGGCACACATCATCTCTTTGGAAGTTTAGATCAAAGAAATAAAGGTCAAAGATAAAAGTCGTCCTCTCTGTAATGACAGCCAACAGAATATCATTGTGACTTCTCTGATTCTTTTTTGTATTGTAGTTGTGACCTCTTCCTAAGATGCAGTGACTTTAGTGGAGCTCCTCTCTTGCCACCTAGTGAGTTTGGCACTGATGATATAGACAGCAAAGGAGATACCTGGGCCTGCTCTTAGGAGTTTCAGGGGAACAGGAAGAGAAGACAAGAAGCCACTCATTGCATTAAACATATGTCACAAAAGAGGTGCAGATGCTTCGAATAAGAAACATGAGAACTTGGCTTTCCCTAGTGTGTTAGGCTTTTGTAACTGTGACAAATACCTAAGACAAATAGTTTAACAGAAAAAGGATTTATTTTGGCACATGGTTTCAGAGGTTTATCCCAGCTCTTTCTGGATGTGTGGAGAGGGAGGGTGTGGAGAAGCTGTTCGCCTCATGGGGCCAGGAAGCAGTAATATAGGCATATTAGGAAGGGGCTAGGGAGGATCTACACTCACAGCCATGCCCCCAGTCACCTGCCTCCTCAAACTATGTCCCCTTCCACAGTTCTGCTACCTCCCAATAATCTATTCAAATTTTGAATCCATAAATGTATTAACACATTAATTAGGTCAGAGTACTCGTGATCTACTAGTCTCTGAAAATGTCTTTATGGACATAGCCAGACATATGCTTTACTAAAGTGCCAGGCCTATCTCAATCCAATCAAGTTGATAATAGAGATTAAACATCATATCTGGGATAGAGAAACCATCCTTGGTGAGATGGCTTTAGTACTGAGTTTTGGGAGGTGTTAGAAGATAAGCTTTATTTGGACCACCTTGAGAACATCTGGCAGAGAAACTGATCCCTAGGCATTTGTTGAAGGTATAACAGAGGAGTGAGCAAAGTGTGGTAGGGCTGTGGAGAATATTCCAGGTGAAGGGACTTTCATGTTTGATAGTCATGTGACCTCGGTGTGGCACCAGAAGTCTTCATGGCTGTATCCAAGACACTCAAAGGAGAACTCCTAGGAGGTGAAGCCGTAGAGGGGGGCAGAGACCAGATAGCAGTGGCCTTTGAATCCTGTTAAGGAGTTTGGGCTTATTCTGAAGTCATGAGGAAGCAATGAGAGCTGGGAGGTGCCATGATGCTCAGAGAAGTGCCATGCACATTAAGTCTGTCCATCCCAGGCTCTGGTGTGCCATGCAAACATTTGGGCATCTTGTTATTACCAAGGCAAATTCTGATTCAGTGGGTGGAGTCTGGGATTCTGCACCAGCTCGAAGGGGGACAATGCTGCTGCTTCCAGAGATGATACTGTGAATGGCAAAGGCATAAAATGAGTAACTGTTGACTTGCTGTTTCTGTAACAACACATATCCCTTCATGATGGTGCCCCTGTAAAGTTCACTTGTTTATTTCATTGCACAGGATAATTAACTCCTGGAACCAGAATGGATCTTAATCTAAGACAACTAAACTAATGGACCTGCATCTCTAGCTAGGCCGGTTACCTGCCCTTGTTAGCCCAGCTTGTTAGTGATAGAAGTGGGTCTGGGCGCCATGTTTCCCTGAACATCAGCTCAGGATTCTTCCACTGTATGAAATAATCTCCATTTTTCACATGGCCTTTTCCCTACTTTGTCCCTTCAGGATATGGGTGGAGGCTGGCAGTGCATAGAAACAGGCATTCGGCCCATACCGGAGAGGTTTCTGGACACCATCCGAGTCCTGGAGGATTAACTGCAGTGCTCTGTGGCCTTGGAGCCAGGCCAGCCCAGAAAGTTTCCCAAGCCCAGATTAGCCCTCAGCCGGAGATGTGCTTAGGATAACTGTATTATGGCCGTTCTCTTTTCTAGATTTTAATGAGTTCTGGTAATTTGCCTCTGAGGTGATACCCCAGATGGTGTACCCATGTGTATGTATGAACCCATGAGTATGTATATACCCATATGTTTGCATGTACCCATGTGTCTAATGTACCCATATGTACAATATAACCATGTGTATGCAGGTACCCATGTGTATACACGTGCCCATATGTGTATATATGTACTCATGTGTGTATACCCATATCTACGTATATACTCAGGTATGTTTGCACCCACATCTATGTACCCATGTGATCTTTTAGGTTATGTACCCACAGTCCTGCTCCTAGCCACAACGTTTGGTCCTAAAAAAACTTGTTGTAGTAGGTGTCCACATATGTAAAATCATAGTTTGGACTCTGAGAAATTCTACAACTATAATTTTAACTAAAAATATGCCTTACTAGCTTGTCATTGTGGATCACAATTGCACCACTAGTCATAAATTCTCTGAGTTAAGCAGTCACTCTTATCCTACCCTTCCATAAATACAGTCTGAGAATGTATGCTGTTAAGTTACCAACATCTGCCAGCTCTTCCCCAGACCCAAGGAAGCTGTCTTGTCTAATGAAGGACAAGGTGGGGAGGAAGAGTATGGAAAGGCAGAGAAAAGAGAATGTATAAACTAGACAAACCTGCTCACTTTACCATTGCCCAAGGCCAACTGTGGCCTTGACCTCCAGATGCTTCCTGTTTTTCATGGCTGCTAATCAGAGGTGGTGGTGATGTAAGGCACTGGAGTAACACTAGGCTTTCAGATTCAGGGTGGAGGTTACAGTAAAGATATGAGTAAGACCTGTGGCTTGCCTGTGTCTCTCTGTCCCACAGACAACTTGACCTGAAAACAATGTGTGACTCTAGGTTAGGGAGGAGGAATGAGCTTAAAGTCAAGGGAAAAAGGCACAGGATCTTTTTTTAAAGGCATGAATAATGCACTTAGGTGAAATAATGTTTACTACAGCCCTTTCAAAGCACTGTCACAGAAATGTCTTAATTTTATTGTAGCAACTACACATTAAGAGGGAAGACAAATATTCAACCTCGGCCTTAAAGGTCGCTGAGGGGCTTCTTTGGAAACACCCATCTTGGGGCTTCACATTAAAGACTCCTGTGGTGGACTTGGGTGAAGCTCAGAGCTTTGCACATATTATGACCTAGACAAATGATGGCCAGTGCTTAATGGACAGAGAAATAGTTACAGAAGTGGTGGGTGTCTGAGTAGATCTCATCAAAGGAGATAGGTTTGGGGTGGAAGACAATCTAGAAAGAACAACTATCAAAAGCAAAGACAAGAGGATTAATAACTAGAACATCCAAAGAACAATAAGGAATCAAACAATGCTTCAAAGAAACAACGCAAACTTCCATGACTTCCCAGTGCCTGATAATAGCTACACATAATGGGAGGAAAAGATGATGACACCGAAATGAAACAGAGACTAATTGAGAGGGGGAAGAGAAATGGGGGATGGTGGGAGGGGGAGGGAATCATAATGGTTTATGGTTTATAATTATGGAAGATATTAATAAAAAAGTTAAAAAATAAATCAAACAATGCAATACAAATAGGCTATGGAACAGAATAGAAAGTTCTCAAAAGAATAAGTGCAAATGGCCAATAAAAGATTTTTTTATAAAACTGTTTTACATCATTAGCCATCAGGGAAATGAAAATTAAAACTATTTTGAAATTTCATCATACTCCAGTTGGAATGGCTAGTATCAAGAAATCAATTAACAACAAATACTGGCAAGGATGTGGGGAAAGAGGAACCTTTAATCACTGTTGATGGGAGTGCAAACTAGGGCAGCCATTATAAAATTTAGTGTAGAGATTTCTTAAAGAGCTAAAAAAAATAGCACAAGATCCAGCCACGCCCCTCCTGGACATAAATCCTAAGGACTCTACACTTTACTAGAGAGACACTTGCATGTGTACTTCCGCTCTGTTCACACAAGATAGGAAATGGAGTAAGCTTAGATGCTCATCGACTGATGACTGGATGACAATGTAGTACACATATATAATGGAATTTTATTCAGCTCTAAAGAAAAATGAAATTATAAAACTTTAGGAAAATCGATGATCTGGAAAATATTACACTAAGCGAGGTAACCCAGGCTCAGAAAGACAAAGGCTCCATGTTCTCTCGCTCATACACATACACTTACTTGGAAATGTCAGATTTCTAAGTTGAAGTAACAGGCAGTAGAGTCTAGAAGGCTAGAAAGGAGCCATGAGTGGGGTGGGGGGGAGGACTTAAGGGGAAAGACAGTATACTAGGGAGAGAAAGGCTGAAGTAGGGAGAGGGGTGGGCAAAGGGGGAGGGGAAGGAAAGAGGAGTAGGAGGCGAGGTTAACCAAAACTAAAGACATATGAAAAAGTCATATAAAAACCCATTTCTTGGTTAGCTAATTAAAAAAATATATATTTTTAAAAAGGAGTTTGAGTAGAAGTACCCTGTGTAGGTGGATAATGCTGCTTCCAGAAGCCATTGGAAAATCCCAGTGCCAGGGATGGGATACCTTCCAGTGAGTTGTTGGTTAGAGAGGTCCATGAGGCCCCCAAACACTACAGGATGTTGTCAATGCTTTCAGTTAACAATAGTCTTTCTTAATTCTTAATAAGAGTAATAAGATCACTCTTCCAGGAAGGATCTCATCATCAAGAGAATTATTTTCTAAATTACCAATATAGCTGTAAAAAAAAATCAAGAGCTAACACTTTAACATATTGGCATAGGCAAGGACTTTCTGAACATAATCCCAGTTGCTCAGGAAGTAAAACCCACTAATCAACAATTGGGACCTCGCAAAATTAAAAAGCTTTTGTACAGCAAAAGACACTGGGAACAGAGCAAAGAGGCAACCTATCCAAAGGGAGAAAATCTTTGCCAGCTATACATCTGACAGAGGATTAATATCCAGGATTTAAAAAGAACTCAAAAAACTAAATAAGAGATCAAACAACCCAATCAAAAAATGGGTTACAGGACTGAATAGAGAATTCTCAAAAGAAGAAATACAAATGAGCTATAAACATCTAAAAACATGTTCTACCTCCTTAGCAATCAGGGAAATGCAAATTAAACCTACTCTTGAGATTCCATCTCACTCCTGTCAGAATGGCGACCATCAAGAAAACAAGTGACAATAAATGCTGATGAAGATGTGGAAAAATATGAACCCTTCTACACTGTTGGTGGGAATGTAAACTGGTACAGCCATTGTGGAAAGCAGTGTGGAGGTTCCTGAGACAGCTGAAAATAGATTTACCATATGACCCAGCTATACCACTCCTTGGCATATATCCTAAGGACTCTAGTCACTGTCTTAAAGATACTTGCTTATCCATGTTTCTTGCAGCTCTATTTACAATAGCTAGGAACTAAAACCTGCCTAGATGTCCCTCAGCTGATGAATAGATAATGAATATGTGGTTCATTTATACAATGGAGTACTATTCAGCAGTAAAGAAAAA
Source organism: Zapus hudsonius (assembly GCA_004024765.1). NCBI lineage: Eukaryota > Metazoa > Chordata > Mammalia > Rodentia > Dipodidae > Zapus > Zapus hudsonius. The sequence continues at coordinate 30,047 of PVHP010007252.1, read as the reverse complement.
GGAAATTATGAAATTTGTAGGGAAATGGATGGATCTGAAAGGATCATATTAAATGAGGCAACCCAGGCCCAGAAAGCCAAACACCACATGTTCTCTCTCATATAATGGCACAGCCAGTAGCCATAGATTGTTACTAGAAAAACTTCAGTGCCAGGGATGGTATATCTTCCAGTGAGTTGTTGGCCGGAGAGGTTCCTGAGGCCCCCAAAACATTACAGGTCATTGTCAAGGCTCTTGGTTGCCCACCAGAATGAGATAATAGGTAAGACCCTATTGCTGAAGACCACACATGCTTGGGATACAGGTCACTGAGAAATCAAGCTGGAGCTGAGCTGGAAACCTCCTGTCTGTTAACCAGCTAACAGAAAGCTGAAAGAAAAAGCTATGGCTGCATGTAGCACTATGGGAGAGAGAAGACATATGGTGGTGAACAGCAGTGGACCTTGTAAGCCTTAAGACTGGCCAGCCAGGCCAAATGTGCCAACTGGGGCAATAGTGGCACATCTATTGTGGGGAAACCAATTGCTCTATAATTGGACTGGAGGCCTGCTCCACGGAAGAAATGCATGCCTGCTACTGAAGACCTAGTCAAAAGCCTATGGCAGGGGAGGTCATGAGCCCTATGAGAGTAACACCTGCTGTTTTTTGGCTAACTACATATATTAAGCCCACCAAACTGAGTTATAAGCACCTTTTTTTAAAAAATGAGCATACCCATAATATAATGCTACTCTCACTTTTGGCTAGAAAAGATTCTTTTTTTTTTCAGATGGCTATGACCACTGGGAAAACTCAAAAGACACCATAGTACTGAGAAGAAATGACAGTGGAGTGTTCAGCATTGAGACATCTCTATCATACTTCCTGAAGCTCAAGGTCTATTGTGGAAGAGTTGGTGGAAAGACTGTAAGAGCCAAAGGAAGGGTAGGACTGCTTACAATGCAAACTTCCAGACACAAAATGGCCTTGATATTCATGACCTTGCAGTGCCTGATAATACCTACATATTAGGGGAGGAAAAGATGATGACACAGAAACAAAACAGAGACTAATTGAGAGGGGGAAGAGATATGGGGGAGGGTAGGGAGGGAATCATAATGGTTTATAACTATGGAAGCTATCAATAAAAAGTTTTTTAAAAAGTTAAAAAAATCAAGCGCTAAGCCTGTTGGGACTGAAGTATTAATTTTTCAGTGTTATTGAGTTATAATTGGTAAATAATTATGTCTAAGGTATATGACTTGATATTTTTGACATGTAAATAAATAGTGAAATACACACAAGAATCAAGCTAATTAATGGGTCCACTTCATCTAACAGCTACTGTTTTACTTTCTTTACTTAATAACTCCTTGCTTAGTATGGGTTACAAAACAGTGTTATCAACTATAGTCACTAAGCTGTGAATTGCATCTGCAAAACTTCATTTTGCTTAAGCAAAACTTTGTACCAACAATCATCTCCCCAGTATTAATCTTCCCCTTCGATGCTGGTAATCACTCTGCTACTCATTACTTCTTTGAGCTTGCTCTGGTAGACACTGCAGATGAGTGAGATGATGCAGCATTTTTCTGCACCTAGATCCTTTCACTTAGTGGGCTGTTGTTCAGATTCATCCGCTTTCCTCCAAAGGCAGAGTTCCCTTCTTTGAAATGGGGATCTTGAAGAGATCCCTCCCTCCTACATTCACTGCAGCACTGTTCAAATTAGTAAAAAAATATGACACAATGCAAATCTCCAGTGAATGACTGGATAAAGCAATGTGGCACATCTGAGAATACTAAATTTACTGTAAGTCAAGTCGAGAGATGTCTCAGGACCATTTGCTAAAGGAATCTAACCCCATGAGATGCCAATAAGCTTAAACCCGTGGTACAGTGACAAATTAGGTAGGGAGGAGAACCCAAGACCCACGTGTCCTGATGGCCACCCATCTGGCTCCCTGCAGGATGATGGCATTAAAGCAGCTGAACTCTGGAAGGAGGTGGCTGCACCTGAAGACCTCACACCAGCACGGAAGGTCACATGACATTTATCCTCAGCCTTCCTTACACCATTGGTACATGGAGTAATCCAGGAATTTCTGTGTGTCGTAGCAGGTGCTATAATTTGAATATGGTCCTTCCCCACCAAACCTATGCTAGAGCAGGATTCCCATTATGAGAGCACTGAGAGGCATAGGAGCCTTTAATGGGAACTTGAGGTCATGAAGGATTCAGCCTCCTGAGTGGATCACTGTTTTCTTGTGGAAATTAGCTCTTGTGAGAGTTCAGCCCCTTTGTTGCACTGGAATGCTCTCTGCCCTGTTATGATGCAGCAAGAGATCCCTGTCCCATGCAGCCAGCATATCTTGAACTTCTCTGTCTCCAAAAATACGAGTTTTAATAAACCTCTTTTTAAAATATATAATTTATCCATTCTCAGGTACATGGTTACAGCAACAGAAAGCTATCTGAGACACAGAGTCAGTTGTATAGAAAGATGAACGAAGAGAATGAGAATAGTAGGGTCAGCAGAGGCCAAGGTCAAGGTGGGAGGGCTAGAGGGAGATTCCCTAGGCTCCCATTTTTAAGTCAGGTGAGTAAGGGACAGATGGCAGTGTTGTGAAAGGCAGCTGAGTGTCCAGGTGTCAGGTAGGTAAGGAATGCTACTAGAATTCACAGGCAACCCGGACCCCTTGCTTGGGAGAGACAAAGTGATGAAGAGGGCCCCTGGAAAGTCATATTTTTACCCAAGGGCTGCTTTTCCGCCAGTGAGGTTGAGGGAGGCTAAAATGTCCTTGGTTACAGCAAAATACTATTTGGCAACAAAAGGGACCAAGAAACCCTTGAAAAAATGCTCAGTGGAAGAAGCCAGTCATTAAAAATCACATATTGTTGGAGCCCCTTGATATAAGTAGACTGGCGTAGGGGTGGAAATAGAAGCAAAGGAAGTGTGGGATGGGCGTGGGGCTCTGGTTCATGAGGAAAGTGTTCCAAGTGACAGCAGTGAGGACTGCACTACTCCAAGATGTAGTGAGCTGTGCATCTTGTGTGATGTGTAAACTCTTCAATAAAGTGGCTATCTAACTATAAGATTAGCTAACTAGTACAGTCATTGTGGAAATCAGTGTGGAGGTTTCTGAGACAGTTAAATATATATTTACCATATGGCCCAGCTATGCTGCTTTTGGGCATATACTCCAAGGACTCTGGTCATGATATTTGCTCATTCATATCTATTGTGGTTCTATGTACGATAGCTAGGAAATGGGACCAACCTAAAATGCCCATCAACTAATGAATGGATAATTAAGATGTGGTACATTTACACAAGGGAACTTTATTCAGCTGTAGAGAAAATAAAATTTGCAGGGAAATGGATTGATCTGGAAAAGATTACATTGAGGTAACCAAGACTCAGAAAGTCAAATATTGCATGTTCTCTCTCCTGTGTGGATCCCAGCTTCAAATGTTTAGATTTGTATGTGAGTTGCGGTAATAGTAGTTGAGACCAGAAAACTAAAATGAAGCCCAAGGGACGGGCATAGGAGATATGTAAGTAGAGGGCAGAATACTGAGGTTAGGGGAGATGATGGAGGAGAGGAGGTGTGGAAGGAGGATTAATCAAAATTAAAGATGTTATGAATAAGACATATGGAAAGAGAGAGTTTGGACAGAAGTACTCTGTGGGGGTGGAAAATGCTATGCCCAGAAGCCACAGATTGTTACAAGAAAATTTTAGTGCCAGGATGGTATCCAGTCCAGCAAGTTGTTGGTCAGAGTGGCCCATAATGCCCTAATGTCTTAATGCCCATTCTAGGCTATTGTTAAGACTCTTTGTTGCCCATCAGAACTAGATGGTAAGACCTTATTGCTGAAGATGTCACATGCTTGGGCCACTGGAAATCAAGTTGGAGCTGACTGGAAGCCTCCTCCCTGTTGACTAGCTGTTATGGTGCTGGAAAGAGCTATGCAGCCTATTTGGGGAGAAAAGTCATCAACTGTCTTAACCAGCAGTGGACCCTGGCTAGACAGCCAGGACAAATGTGCCAACTGGTGCAATGTTGGTATGTCTGTTATGGGGAAAAGTAACTGCTCTCTGATTGGATTGAGACCCTTTCCATGGGAAGGAATTCATGCCTGATACTGAAAAACCTAATCAAAAGCCTATGGCATGGGAAACTACTACTGTTCTTTGGATAAGTGGATACTTTATGTCCACCTAACTACTCTCTAAATACTTATGTTTATGCCCATTTATTAAAATTATGATTATTTTTGGTTAGAGAAACTTCACTTTTTCAATGTCAGTGACCACAGAGGAAACTCAAACTCATCAAAGGGCTGAGAAGTGGCAGTGGAGTGTTTAGCACTAAGAGAGACATCTCTGTCACACCCTCCAAGGCTCCATTGTAGAAGAGGTGGCAGAAAGAATGTAAGCCAAAGGAAGGGGAGGACAGTGTTGCAATACTGTCTTCCAGACACAAAGTGACCACAGTATTCACAACCTGACAATGGCTGATGCAACCCACACAAGACATGCAGAATAGAAAGGAGGAAATGATGGCACCCAAAAAGAAGAGAGACTAGTTGGAAAGAAGGATTCAGTGGAGAGAATAAAGGAGGGAGAAAAGAGGGGATTATGTATATTGATGATATGTGTATGTATGATGGGAGGGGGTTATGTATGTTGTCTATATGTATGGAGGTTGTCAATAAAATGTTTTAAAATAAATACCTGAAAAAACATACACTTAACTTGCAGTTCATTTGCTAGTTGATGAGATTTACTCACTGAACTGCTGAGATGGTAGAAAACCTATGAGGAGGACAAAACCAAGAACTCAAGACCCAACTGGGCCTCTGCCTGTGGGCTTTAGCTTCTCGGGTGACTGCCAGAGCCCATTTCTTACTTTCTCTTAAGGTTATTGTCTTCGGTGGAATATTTACGATACACTCTTTTGAGGTCATGGTGTTTGCCATGAGGATAAAGAGATTCTCATTATTTACATTCTGTGAGTCCTTGAGGAGTCAGGACAGATTCCTTTGGCTTTAGAATGAGCAATTATTGTCCTTAGCAACAACTGCTTTACTTTTCTTTTGCAGGTATGATGATGAATGTAAAGGGCTTTCCTCTGTTGATGTGGAATGCTGGGGTGGGGGGGGCTAGCAGTCAAATCTGCACTCCCTTCCCTGCCAGGCACACACATGCATATACTCATTAAGTGTGCTCTTCTCATTCTGCTCTATTATAGTCCTTACCTTTGCTTTCATTTTGTATATTTTTAAAAATCTTGCTATATTATATAAACATCTGTATAAAGTTCTTTTATGCGAGAACAACAGAAGAATAAGGAGAAAGCAAAACTCTAAAAGATGCCACTCAGCCTGTGGCTCAAATCTTCCTGTGTCTTGTCTGGCTGGTTAGTATGCACCTATTTCTCCAGACTCTTGTATTATGTCTCTATATTCCTATATTTCTTCTAAAAAGAAATCTTGATCAAATCATGACTGTTTATAAACTCTAACATTATCCCCAGCTTTTGAAATGGAATTGAAGTTTCTCTGGCTGACACGGATGTCTCTTCAGCACCCGACCCTGGACTTTTTTCTTCTGTCATCCCAAGTTCTCCAAACCTCACCAAGTCCCTTCCTGCTTCCTAAACTTTCTCTTGGCATTTATTTGTTTGTTTGTTTTGCAGTGCTGGGATAGGAACCAGCTGATTTTTGTTGAGCAAGCACTCTACCCCTGAACTACATCTCCAGCCCCTGAGTTCCTCTCTTGGCTTTTTTCCACTTCTTCTCTATCTTGTTCTTTTTGAAGGACTCATTTGTCTAGACCCAGTGCTTCTGTGGACCCAGTATGGACTCCTTGCTGGAATTCTGAGGTGTTACCTCTAGAGGCTTTTCAATGACTATCACCTTGTTCTCTGTGGCTTTGGGGGGCAAGAACATTGCTCTACTATTAATGTCACTGGTCCTTAGCAGTGTGTTTGGCTTGTACTAGTGATTGTTGAGTTAGTTTAAATATGTTAGAGTTAGCAGCTTATAAATAATACTACCTTTTCTCCCTTTCCACTAAGTTCACAACAATGATAAACTCCAAGAAAGGAAGAGGCCACTGTGTCGGCTTACTGCAGCATCGCCAAGTGGCCGAAAGCAGACTCCGGGCAGCTTTTCCAAGACCACATCCTAGTGGAATGTGGAAGTGGGGAAAATTTGATTTGCAGAGCAGATACATTTGCTTGAAGTCACTTCTGCATAATCCTCAAGAAAGAGATAGCCTACCAGACTTGGGCATTTCCCATGGACTCAGCCAATGGAAGCTGGAGCCAGACTGAACATAGCACCAATGTGCACAAACTGACCCCAGCTTGTCACTTACAATTAACCCTTCGCATTAGTCAGCCCTCCACACACTAGGCACAGGAGTAGGGATAATTTTCACCCATACTTTTTATTTTATAGCCTAAGATGGAAGAACACGGGCAGGGATAAAAGCATGTGAAACAGGGTCTCAAGAGAATTTCTCGCTGATGTTGGCAATACTGTTAATTCTGTTAGATTGAAAAAATGACTATTATGTTAAAAAAAACATTCATTACCAATTAGAAATGTATACTGAGGTACTTTTAGGCAAAACAATAAGCCTTGACTTTAAAATACTTCAAGTAGGGGCTAGGAAGATGATTAAGCCATCAAAGGCACTTGCTTACAAAGTCTGCCTGCCCAGGTTTAATTCCCAAGCCAACCATGCAAGCCAGGTCTTGCATGTCTGGTGTCTGGTGGTCATTTTCAGTGGCAATAGGCATGCATGTGCACACATAACCACACATATAAATAAATAACAATTTAAAAATATTTCAATTAAAACAAACTAAATATGGTGTAAGAGGAAGGATAGAAAGCAGGTGAAATCATTGACTACATATTTATAATTATTGAATTGGGTGAACACAGGATGAACCATGGGGTTCATTATGCTTATCACTTCAATGTTTTGTATATGCAGAATTTTTCATAATAAAAAGTTCTATTTATAGGGATATTGGTTAGTTCAAGAACTTCTGAATTCTCTACAAAGCCAGGCTAGGAGATAAGGCTGTTAGAAATAGTCAAACTGTCTAGAGACCAAAGGCACCATTGCTACCCGGTGCTCACACAGCCACACTAGCCAAAGAGAACAAGGATGCCACCTCTAAACCAGGCATGCTGGCTCTCTGCCCTCCCACACCAAAGTGGATGTGGGATGGTTTCTATTTTTCAAACCCTGAGCTGAGGAGGCACTGGTAAGGGGGAGATGGGCTGTGTCTCCTACTGTGAAGAATTCCTTCAACGAAGAAAAGGGATCCAGGGCATATTTAAAACGAGGAACAAATATCCAAGGAGAAAATGCTTCAAAGTATGTTAACATTTTTCTTAGATTTTTTTTATTAGTCTACAGCTATGGTTTGCATATACTTGAGTTCATAGTTTACAAATGCTTTCACATACATTCCCTTGTACTTTTAATATTCATAACCTATAAGTTAATCACATGTGTCCTTACAACAACTTCTCTAGTCAGAATCATCTCCATACTACAGATGAGAAAAGTGGGGAGGGGGCAGGTTAAATGGTTCATTCCAATTCCCAGAGCTTTAAGCAGTGGCCTTAAAATCCAAACCCAGAGGCTCCTCTCCAGGCCTCACCCATATCCCTTCCACTGTGATGCCAGCAAACTTTACAGTGATTTGTAGTCAGTTTCAGCATTTAGTTTTCTATATCTCAATCCAATCAAGAACACTTCCTAGACTTTTACCCTCCTCTGCTAACTTGTCTGTTTTTGAGAATTGTTCTAGGCAGACAAAAGGGCACTAAAAAGCAATACCAGTTATTTTAGCGTTTCAGTTTGTATCCTGAGACTCTTGGGCAACACTGATTATAAGATCACACTAACAGTGCATGACGGGAGGCAGTGGTTTCCAGAAAAGAATAAATGTTGAGCTGTCAAGGAATCCAAAGTGTGGGATAGAGGTAAAGGTAATTCGATCTGGGAGAAAGGCTGAGAAGGTTGCTGATGCTATACACTCTTGAGCAGCAAGTGTTACCAAAAAATAAAAATAAAAAAGCCCTAACCGTAGATGGTTGCCTGGGACTGACTATAACCTCCCCAAGAAGTGTTTATACAAAGGCACCTGGAAAGGGTGCAGATCTGCAAAGTGTCAGGGAGGAGTAGCTGCCCTGGATGCAAATAACTGGCCTCAGCACATTCCAAGACAGAAAGTGGGAAAAGAAAAAAAAAAGTGTGACGCTATGTCAAAAGAAGGCTCAGGCCCAGCAAGCTCTCCCCTGCTGCTTAATACAGGAAATATCTCCCAAACATCTCACTAATCCTCCACCAATACAATGAGAATGAGCGCCTCTGGCAGCCAAGCAGTTATTAAGCCAGCACAAAAAAAATATTCCCGCCCATAGCAACAGAGCCAAAGATAACAGCAGGGAATAGCCAAGCTGCAGAGAAATGGCAGATATAAAACATTCAATCCTCTGAGCCCCCCAGTGTAACTGAAGTGTGGGAAAAAGAAAGGGCCTCATTTTTTACCCAAGAAACTCAGCAATAATATTAAGAACCTCAGGAAGTAGTGTAGAGCTGGACCAGGCTGGATGCAGCTTTGTGAATGAAAGTCAAGCGTGGGGGAAAAGATGGGCATCGACCAGGCTTCCCAGCCCGTTGAAGCACACTTGGGGGGCCAAACACAGCAGGTGCACCCCTCAAACACTGTGCTTGGAAAAGACTTCACATACAGACAGGGATTTGTTCTTTAATAACTGTTTCTCCAAAGGGCTCTTTTGTTATCAAAGGGCTCACACTCCTAGTGTCTCCCGTAGTCTTTGTTCATGCTAAGGTGTGTGTGTGTGTGGGGTCTTCCTAGGCAGGTAAGCTCTCTGCAGAATCTTATAGCTATCGATGGTCTACATTTAGGGAAGAAGGCCAGAGCCCTGTCCCAGAAGAAAGATAAACTTGAAAACTTTTTCTACAACCACTATGTGCTACTTGACTTGTTTTCTGTATTCCTTGTAATAAACTTGTTGGAACCATAGAGTGTTGTCACTGGAAGGACTTTAGAGATGATTTAATAGGTTATTTCACAGAAGGGAAACTGAGGCTGAAAGTCTGGTGGAATGACCTCATCCTGCCTTGTGTCTTTTGGGCCAGTGCATCCTCCTCTCATTAGATCATGACAGACCCTGCCTTAATGTAGAAAATACATAAGCCAGACTACTTTTTCTTAAGATTCTTTTCTAAAAAATATTTTTTATTTATTTGTAAGCAGAGAGAGAGAGAGAGAAAGAGAGAGAGAGAGAGAGAGAGAGAGAGAGAGAGAGAGAGAGAGAGAGAGAATAGGTGTGCCAGAGCCTCTTGATGTTGCAAACTGGAGATGTATGTGCCTCTTTGTACATCTGGCTTTTTGCGTGGATATTGGGGAATTGAACCCAAGCCATCAGGCTTTGCAAGCAAGTTCCCTTAACTGCCAAGCCATCTTTCTAGCCCAAGATTCTTTTATGAAGACACAGTTATACTCATCTTAAAAAAAAATGGCTTCAATTTGATAACTTCATTGGTCCATGGCAAAATTATCATGCTCCATTAATTCATCCATTGCCAAGATATTTTTTTCATTTTTATGAAGTGTTATTAATTTTAACCCAGTGTAATTCTAGAATTCTAGATGGAAGTGGACAACTAGCCACGTGAAGCCAAGTTCACCCACTCCTGATTCGGTGTGAGCATGTTCGCCTTTCATTATTCCTTTTTCCGCTTCCCCCTTTTTTTTGAGGTAGGGTCTTGCTCTGGCCCAGGCTGACCTGGAATTCACTATGTAGTCTCAGGCTGGTCTCAAACTCACGGCAATCCTCTAACCTCTGCCTCCCAAGTGCTGGGATTAAAGATGTGCACCACCGGGTTCTTCCCTCTCTTTAAGAAAGGAATTATCCATGTAATGGCAAAACCACAAAGTAATATCAATTGTTAATCAGCTGACATATCACAGATGGCTCTCTTCAGATGACCTGACTGTATTCCCTACTCATAAATGGAGACAGAACTCCCTGACTTTGGTACCGTGTGAAGGTCACATCAGGTCTTCCCTGGATATGTGGACAAGTATGGGCTGTGGAATCAGATGGCTCTGTACCATTAGCAAATTCTAAACCCTCTTGGGACCTCAGTTTCATCATCTGTAAAATAAGAGTGAAAAGATAATGAAAGGTAATTGAAGATATAATGAGATCCATCTAAAGAATTTTAGGGATTGGAGAGATGGCTCAGCAGTTACAGGCACTTGCTAACAAAGCCTGATGGACCAAGTTCAATTGCCCAATAACCACATAAGGCCAAATACACAACGGGATGTATGCCTTGGGAGTTAGTTTGCAGTGACAAGAGGCCTTGATGCATCCATACTCTGTCTCTCCTTATCACTTTCTCTGCTTGAAAATAAAAAAAGTATTTTTTAAAAATAAAGAATTTTAGAAGGTTGGAACACAGTAAAGGCTAGCCTTCATTCCTCTAACCATTGAATTGAAAAATTATAGGGAAAAAAGTGAAGGCTATCTAACTTTTGCCAAGAGCCTCCTGGTCTTTTCTTATCTTTAAGATTGTGAGTGTATATTCAGATTTCAAATTGTTGGGGACAACTTACACTTCATCAGTGGCTTTCCCTCAAATGCTAGTTTCAGTCTCCCGTGCATGGAAAAAGATTGAACATGGATACTGAAACGTTTTCTCTTTCTTACCTAAGTGGTGGGAACTCCCAGATTTCACCACTGATCCCTGTCAGTGTGTGGGAAAATCTCTTGGCATGTAAGCCTACATTTAGGCAAGATCTCCATTAACATTTCAAAAGGAACACACACACATAGAAATAATTGAACAAAAGCAGTCCAGGTTTCTTAGGGTATAATCACTAATTACTGGTTGCCACAGCTTAGAAAGTACCCCATCCTTACCTTCTGTTTGTGGTAAGACCTGGGTAAATGGCAGTCAAAGGCTTACACCTACGACAGGTTTGGGTTGGCCCAGCTCCTGAGTTGTGTAAGAATCCCATCCTGCAGGCGGGCACCTTCTCTGCACCCTGTCACCAGCTGGAAGTTCTCCCCACATCCAGCTGGCTTGTCTCAGCTACCCTCTTCTGGTCCCTCAGGCGAGTGGGACATCTGCCTGTGTTTGGACTCTGGGCAAGCTTCTCTCTTTACCTTCCTTCTGCAGTCTTCCATGGCTGCAGATTCTACCTCTTTTTTTTGATCTTCTCTTCTTCATTTCTGTGAAGTCTTTGTTTGGCTGAAGCATGCAGACCAGCCAGAAATAAGAGCAGGCTCTACCCTTCTCCATATATCCTATCTTCATCATCATCTTAACGTGGAAGTTGGGTCTGGTCTCTATGACAGCCACGTCTTTGTCCAAGGTCGGCCTGCCTTACAACAACCTCCTTTCAAACCTGGAACTTTCTCTAGGACCACCCTTCAGGGTCTTGTTTCCTGTAACCTAATTTGTTGTGAGCTAACTTGCTGCCAGCTGGTTTGCTGGGCGAAAATGATTGACAGTACTTTTGTTCAATCACGGGTCAAGTTTCCTGCTTCAGTTTATTTTAGCACCACCCTCTTCTTCAAATTCCCTTTGTTGACTCATTCCTCTGGAGGCCATAAGGATCATCCCTAATTCTGACATCAGCTTTACAGTCAAACTATTATATATATGCCATTTTCCACATATCACAGATGGAAAACGCTACCATTTCCAACTAGGAAATCATGGTCCTTGTGGCTTGGTGAAACACTTGGTTAGAAAAAACTGATTTGTTTAGTCCTTTCATGGTTTCTGAGGCAATGGATAGGAACTGTTGTTGTCTTGGGCCATTCTAATCTCTTTTCTTTTTTATCTAGTTGTAACTGACTTGTTGAAAGAGCGATGAAAGGCTTCTCCTATTGTTAGGTCATGGCACACAGAGATGCACATACGTTAACCCTCAGGGCTCTGCCTTCTGCACATCCCACTCAGTTGCCCTGATAGTTGAGACATTTACCATGTGAGTTAACACACCCAGCTCCCTGCTCAGGAAGCACTGCCCCAGGTTCCAGAGGAAGTTCTTAATTTTATATTTATATTACTACCCTTCACTCATTCTCTAGCCAAGCACATTTCCCAAGAACTTTCAGGCTTACTGTCATTTTCCATCCAATTTTAATTAAAATGCAACCACTCATCCATTTCAAAGCTTCTACAAGTCAAGACTTGCTCAGAAACTCGGTGTTGCTGGGGAATTGAACCCAGGCCATTAAGCTTTGCAAGCAAGTTCCTTGGTGCTGCTGGGTCTGCATCTGTACTTTTTCTGTTTCTCTTTCCTTGCCCTCGTAGGCCACTCTTGCTACCTCCTTTCATGAGGGTCAGGGAAGGTGGTGACCTGGCCTATGCTGTTGACAAAGGGGGTTGGTTCCTGAGCAGCAGGCATTCAAATGCCAGTTCTTTGTCTGCTTTTATCTCCTGGAATAGTAATGCCTCTCCACAGCTTTTCTTGCTTACTCTGAGCCCTACTCCTTCTGTGGGTTCTTAGCCTCACACAAAGGGAGAGGCTAGTCATGGTGCCTCACTCACCATTGGCAGAAACGCAAGTCATTCTCTAGCTTTCCATCACAGGCCTCTTGGATCTGGGGACATAAGACAAGCTTATCAAGATCACTTAGGTCTTTGGTAACACTGTGGGTGTGAGTTTCTCATTCTCAGAACCGTGAGCCTACTCACAACCAAGTTCACGTGATGAAGTGGAGAAATTAAGACTGTATGAAGACTGGTCACTTACAAAACTCAGTGAGCCCTTCTTGGCTTTTTGTTGTTGTTTGTTTGTCATAAACCTATAAGGATCAAAACCAGCCTTTTATCTTGTTTAAACCATTGTCAATGTTTATTGGCAGGTCACAGTTAATATTCACTGAAGTCTCTCATTGAAGAAATGCATGGCTTCTCCGACATGGCTGTTTGGAATGCAGGGTATTTCTCTATGAGGTTTTGGGAGGACCAGTAACTGCTCTCCTACATAAAACCTCTCCCAGAGTCCCAGCAAGGTCTTTCACTACAATGTGTGCCCTAGATGCAGCAGTCTGTCTTATAACACATCATCAGAGTCCCTCAAGACTCTCAGATGATTACATTTCAAATGAGAGAATTTTAATGCCTTCCAGGAAAATGTAGCTGTTTTTCTTCGACATATTCAGCAAATCTCATGCACGACGCTGAATGACCTGCATGAAGACATTGAAGCGGGTGCATTTCCTCCTAGGGCAGGCTGCCACATTCCTTACCTATGACAGAGCTTTATAGGTAGCAGGAAGAGGTAATGCCTAGCCTTCTTCTGCCTTTGATGCCAAGTTTCCTCCTGTTCATGTTCTGTTCGCAGCTGCTGGGAGTGGGCACCGCTGTCACTGTGGCTCAACTGGTACCAATGTGCAGAGCATGGAGAAGTAACTTCCATTTTGCCAATGTTACCAGCCGAAAAGCTATACAGACGAGAGAGAAATGTAAAGCAAAAAATGAAACAATAACTCCCTTCAATCCACACACCCCTGTCAACCATAGTTAAGGAGAACCATACTGAGACCCCTTCACCAAGTTCTGAACTGAGTGACGTCAGAGTGGTGCAGTGTAGTCGAGGCCATAGAAGCATTTAGAATGTTGTAGGAACCATACAACATGTATCATTTCTATTACCCTCAGGAGTGACAGGAGGTGAAGGCAGAGCCGGGGACCTTCTCCTCTGGGCCATCAGAGCTTCAATCTGGTCCACTGCCGAAACACGTCACTCTAATGGCATCTCTCACTTGAATCAAAATTCTTTTATTTGACTCCCAACTACTTACTCAGTTACACGTGGTTTAAAATATAGGTTTTCTCTCAGTTTACCCTATCTATCCATGTCACAGTTGTCTTCCTCTTGCCTTTATTGGTTGGGTTTCCAGCATCTCCAGGAATATCTACATACTTTGCAGCTACAATGGATGGCTTCAAAGAGGCCATGTCCATGAACTTGGGATTTCAATTAAGGGTACTCGTGTCCCTTAGTGTTCACAGCCTCAAAAGGAGGTGCTAGTCCTAGGAAGAACGTTTACTTGAGCTTCAGTCTGAGCATGCTTTTCCTTCACGGGGGCTTCTTGTGTCTTGGATGTAAAGGAACCCTCATAGACTCACAAATTTGAACACTGGCTCCCCAGCTGGTAGTGCTGTTTGTGAAGGTTGTAGAAACTTTAGGAGGTGGAGCCTTACTGGAGAAAGTGGGACACTATGGATAGGCCTGAACGTTATTTTTTAAGTAATTAATTAATTTATTTGCAAGCAGAGAGAGATAGAGAGAAAAGAGACAGTCAGAGAGAATGGGCACAATGGGGTCTCTAGTCACTGGAAAAGATCTCCAGATACATGGGTCACTCTATGCATCTGGCTTTACATAAGTACTGGGGAATCGAACCCAGGTCATTGGGCTTTGCAGGCAAGCTCCTTAACTACTGAGCCATCTCTCCAGCCCTAGCTGGTTTTATAGAGCAGCTGCACTTCCTGTTCATTTTCTGCTTCCTGACCGAATGCAATGTGATCACCCACTCCTTCCTTCCAGAATAAATAATTGTTTTTTCCTTAAGTTGCTTCTGGTCAGGCAATGAGAAAGTAATAAAGAAATTTGGTAACAATAAGTGGGGTCATTGCTGTGACAAACCAGACCATGTGGTTTATCGGACTTTGGAACTGGTTTGTGGGAAGAATGTGGAAGAGTTTAGAACTTGGAGCTAGAAAAGCCCTTGAATACCATAAACAGAGCTTAAGGAGCCACTGTCGTAGAAGTTTGGATGGCCATAATGCTGAGAAAAATGCAGACAGTGGAAGCCCAGCTCACAAGGCTTGGGAAGGGAACAACGACTCTTACCAGGAGCTGGGGTAGAGGCAGTTCATGTGATACTCTGGCAAAGAATGTGGCTGCATTCTTTCTGTGTTCTGAAGATTTGAATGAGGCTGAATTTACAAGTAATGGACTAATGTTCTTGGTGGAGAAAATTTCAAGGCAGAATAGCATTGAGTCTATAGAATGGCTACTGTTGCCTGCTATGACTCAGAAATAAAGTGAAAGAGAGCAAGAAGCAGAACAGAACTATGTTGAAAATGTGCATTTGGGGAGGAAAGGAGCAATTTGGAGTTTCTCACAATGAGCATGCTGAGATAGCAGCTAAAGTTGTCAGCATGATTAATAACATTAAAGATAAGCCTAATGATCTGCACTGGACAAATGGAAAGATGCCCCAAAGAAGACCTGACACATTGGAAGTTCTAGCTTATAAGAACAGAAATTCTTTTGAAAAGAGAAGACCTGATAGCAAAATGCTGAAGGAGGTCTCTGTTTCTGGAAAGCAATTGTCTAGGAATGTGTTTCATCAAGGTCAACCATGCAGGCATACAGAGATTGCTGTATCTGTGGCTGGAGGGGGCCAGGCTCCATCCTGAGCTAGAAGCAACAGTAGCTAAATGTGGCAGGGTGGTTCATGTACTACTAGTTTTACAGTCATGAAAAATGCAAGATTGATGGGACTCGCGAAATATTGCACCATGGTTCCAGAGAGTTGAGCAGTGTATGGCAGGATCAGAATCATTGCAAATATTCAGACCATTGAAATGATGAAAGTTTAGCCTACGTTGCAGTAGAACTCCTGGGATGCTAAGATAGGACTATGTGACATCTATGGGCTCAGAGTGGATCTGGTCCAAAAGAGGAGCTATGTGTGCTACAGGCAACATAGCTTGAGGGGTAGGGCTCTCATGTCTCACCAGCCCAACTGGACATGGAACTGCAGCATTTGGTGTGAGCCATGCTGGGTTTTGCTCATACTTTGGTTTGCTCTTTCCATGCTATGTCCCCTCTCCTCCTCTTTGGAATGGGGACATTAACTGTATGCTGAATGTATATAATTTTTAAAGAATTTTAAAAGGGGTTTCAGGTGAGAGCTATAGGACATTCATGCTTGTGGATGAGTGGGTATAAGAATGTTCTTGTCAGAAACTACTAGTGTTCTGGATTTTTCTTTTCAGGCAACAAAGATGGTATCCTCAGCTATAGTCCAGTGGAATAGACCTTGATGATTGGGCGCTATGGTGTAAAGATACTTGGCCTTTTTTTTCCTCCTCTGGACCTCCTCAGCCAGTATCTCAGTGTTTACTTCAGTAAGTGGTACTCAGGAAGAAGGATTGACTTTTCCCCACTTATGGACATTCCTTATCTTTTACAGTAGGCTAGTCCTGCTCTAGGGACACACCACAGTCATCTAGTTGTGGGTTTGAGCACAATGGAGACTTGCTTAGATCAGGTGGGCTTGGCTTAGGGGTCAGAGCACCAAACATTCAAGGAGTACTGAAACCCTTCAAGCCAGTGTCTCTAGAGTTCTTTGTCTTCTGGTCATGCAGAATAGCACACAAGGACAGAAGGAGGGACTGCAGAAAGTCAGGCCAGCCTATGAACCTTCATGGCGAACCCCTAGTGACCTAATTATTCTTTTTTTTTTCTTTTTGTTCATAATGATTTACATTGTTTAGTGGGCCAACCATGAGTTGTTATCCCCAATTTCCCGTTGCCCCCCTTCCCCATCCCCAGTCAGCTAGATATCCTCCTCCGTGGGCCGTCTGTATCAGTCTTTGTGGTAGGGGACCATGGATAGCTCATTCTTCAGCCGGGTTCTCATGACCCAAGTGTGTTGTTACTGAGGGTTGCCAAGTCTCTGCTATTCTCCCCCACCACGGCTCCCACAATCTTTCCGCCCCCTCTTCCGCTCAGTTCCCTGAGTCGTGGTGGGTGAGTATTGAGGCTGCTATGGTGTTGTGAGCTTAGGGGTTTTTGTGTCGAGATTCGTTGGTTTCTGTCACACTGGCTTATCTTTTGTTGATTGAATGGTTATGGCTGTGGGTCCCTTGTACAACCAATCATTGTCTGTGGGGTTCCATATGGATCCTCCTCTGTATGACTGTGGTGGCTCATCTCATGCCAGGATCTCAGTTTCCTGCCTGCAATCGGTTGGTAGGGTTATATTGGCCACAGCTCCCTCGCTGTATCCTGAAAAATACAAACACAATCTCCATCGGAGAATGAGGTCAGTATCAGTTAACAAGTATACAACTATCTGGATTACTTAGCTTCTATTTTTAAAAGCATCCCCGGCAGTCACTCACATTGTGCATCTTTTCTTGGTAGCCCAAGAGTATGGGATCCGTTGCATATCGCCCTGAATCCCCGGTTCCAATCAAGGGTTCCCCCTCACTGAGTGGAATATTTGGCCGAAATTAATAGCTGTTTATTGTCTCCCCCAGGCTCAGGCTCCTCCATTGCACACGTGCTCCTTTCTTGGTTCCCCGTTCTCTCCCAGTAGGAGGTATTGACCTACTTATTCTAATAAGGCTTTACCTCCTAAAGGTGCCACAACCTTCCCAAAGAGCATCACCAGCTTGGGACCAAGTGTTGAAACACATGAGCCTATGGAAGGACATTTTACATGGAAGCCACAATACCTACTAAATGCTGAATTAATTTGTACAAGCAGAAAAATATTCTAGAACAAGTGACCAAAAGTCTGGCCTAAATCATATAAACAGAGCGATAACCCCTAAACCACCCTCCTGACATGCGCCGGTTTACAGACCTAGAACCCTTTGGATAAAGGAAAGGCTGAGTTACTTTGAGGAAGGGCCCAGTTAGACTACTAAACATTTATTCTATTAATCTTTTCCCCAACCTTCCTCAAAGTGTTCTAGAGCTTATTACAAAGTGACTGTGCCTTGAGAGAAAGCAAGTATTCAGACCTTTTGGGCATTGTTAAGGCCTGGCTCTCAGCTGCCATTAATTCAGAAATCCATCATGTCACCATTGTCTAGTAGTTAGAGTAGAACTTACACAGCCAGGCAATGGATGGAATTTTAGCTTGGGTCCATATTATAATGGACCAGTGGAGTCCATGAACTCCTCCTGTGACCATTATTCAGTTTTTCAGTCTTCCCAGCTGGCAGAATCCTCATGTTGACTCTTAGAATGATTGTAGAGGCTCTTGTGATGGGAAATGCCAACTGGAACTGCTTCTAACACACAAGGCACAGACTCAAGAGTCACTGGCTTGGGGAGATCTAGTGACGACCATTGAGTGTCTGGCACTCTGACCCCTAAACTAAGCTCAACCCCAGTGAAAAGCTCCATCACTTTCAAACCCTACAACAAAATATGTCTGTTTATTAGAAAAAATGCTTCTGTGTCCTTTACTATCCACAGGGCCCATCAGAAACGGATTGATTTTATCTGACAAGGCCAGGAAAATGCCTTCACTGTCTTATTTCAGAGGTGTGTCAACTATAGCACATGTCATAATTCAGTTCACAGGGATGTCAATCATCTTTTCCTTATATCAAGATTCACATTGGTTCACCACATGATAACAACATGCCAATTAGATCTAGTAAACAAAAAGTAGCCAACACTTTGGACTTCTTGGAAAGAACAGCCCAGTTATTTTCATATCAGAGGGTGGAAAATAAATCTGATAGAATAAATCTGTTATAATTTTAGGAACTTCTACCTTTATAAAATTTCTAGAGATTCATTGGAGTGAAGCATGTTGGTATAAATCTGACAAGAGGTTGATTCTAGAATCTATAAAGAGCCAAAAAATTTAAACACCAAATCCATGGTGGTTTGAATGCAAAATGATCCACATGGCCTTGTGTGCTGGAATCCTTGGTCCCCAGCAAAGTGTTGCTGTCTGGAAAGGTTGTAAAATCTTTAGTAGGTGGAGCAAGAATAGAGGAAGTATGTCACCGAGGGGTGGATTTTGAGGTTCTATCCAGGACCCATGCGTTCTTCTCACTCCCTACTTCCTCCAAGCTGATGTGATGATGTGACTGTAGCTTCCTGCTCTGCCATGTTTTCCCCACACATTTTATTTCATATGCAAAATTTATATTTAGATAAGAAGCACATACATTACATATATTTATGTAACATGGAAGTAGGAGGGAAACTAAGAGGCAGGAGAGGAGGAGATTTAAACACAAGGAGGAAGGAAGAAGATAGGGAAATTTCACATTTAGAATAAGCCTTGTTAGAATAAGTAGGTCACTAAGAGTTCGCCATGAAGGTTCATAGGCTGGCCTGATTTTCTGCAGTCCCTCCTTCTGTCCTTGTGTGCTATTCTGCCTGACCAGAAGACAACGTACTCTAGAGATAGGGAAATTTCTTTCATAGGCACTATCTATATTTAGCCCTTTTGCTACACATGCATACACACATACATATGAGACATTAATGTAGAAGAGGGATGGGGAAGGAGCCCAGTAAGAATGGGGATGAAGGGCAAGAAAGGTTGGAGGGGCAAATATAATTGAAGCATGTGTATTTATATACATGATATATATGTACAAAATGCCATGATACTATTATAATAACTCACTAATGAGTTCCCCTTCTACAACAGTTGAAAGAAAACCATGGTAAAATAAATGTGCTGTATTTGAAAAAAAAAAGAAGTCACTGAAAACACATGGAGATTTCTACTATATAAATTTATAAATTTCATACTTATCTGTAGTATCAGAAAAGGGATTGACGGCTTCCTAGAGATGTGACTGGGCATGGAGATTATAAAAGAGGACCAGCAGACAATGGGGAGTGATAGTGAAGTTCATTATCTTGATTGTGGTACTAATTTAAATTTGTCTAAGTACATAAAGTTATATCTTCAAAGTATGGACTTGGGGACTTCACTCTGTGATGACGTGCTTAGCTACCTCATGACTTTAAATCTCCAACAACAAACCAACTAACCAATCAACCAACCAACCAACCAACCAACCAACCAATACAGAGCATTGAAATAAAGCTAATAAATGCCACAATGAACAGTGACAAAAAGTAGACCTTATTTCATGGGGCTCACTCTTTAGTGAGATATTTGCCAATGTTTATTTATAGAGCACCTATTATGGCCTGGCAGTGCCCTGAGCACAGTATAGCTCCTTTATCTAAGCACATGGGCATATCTTTTTATCTCCCTCTTGTGGAGAAAGAAGGTGAAGTTAGAGGGTTTAAGTAACTTGCCTGAACCTTTCTGATCTCAGGTGTCCATATGCATTCTGGGACAGGGCTTAGGACAGGAGGAGAGTGGTGTACGAGCAGGAACAGGGGCATATTGAGCCCATCTGTGTCCCATGTTCACGAAGAGTTTTCAGCTTACACATCCATGGCTTCGTCAAGGGTTGTCATCGACCAGATTAAGAGAAAGCATAAAGAGATGGGGACGAGAAAGAGAAGAAAGAAAAGGAGCCAGGTCCTACTGTCCTGAACTTTAAATGATGCCTTACACAGAAGAAAGTGCAGTCCTGGCTAGTCCAGGGGGCGAGGGGGCTGACCAAGACATCTCAAGGCTTGGACAGATAAGTCTGCTGGGAAAGGTTTGGACAGCTGGGTTTTGTCTTCATATGTGTTCTATTTAGCAATTAATCTTTTCCAGTTTTCATGCCTAAGGAACAGTTGGGGAAATTCTAATTCCACACTGAGTCAGTGTGTAATTCTCATACTGGAGGTGATGGGCAGAGTGGGAGGATATAGGGGGAAACCAGTTCGTGTGCCTTGGAATTTCATTGGAAATATTGAATAAGACCTTGGGAAGAAAACTTTAGATTCTGTGATTATAACACATTTTCTACTTAGATCACCAATGCTTAGCCACAATGGGTAATTCCAGAGAGCTGGGGGGAATTTTAGTCATGCAGAGCAAAACAGAAGAAATATCTCAGTCATAGTATTTTTATGATTTTTTACAGATTATAAATTATTTCACATATTGAAAAGGTGAAAGATACTACGGTCCCCAAAAGGACTTTTTTTTACTCAGAAAGAGAAACATGATATTTTTTCTTCTGAAAAGACTAAGAAATTTAAGCTGTCATTGATTAAGACAGAATGTTATGGCCTAAATGCTTGTGTCCCCTTCAAAATCATAACTCATGTCTTAACCTCCAATGAGATGGTATTTGGATATTATTAGACCATGAGACTGGGCCCCTCATGGTGGGACTAGTGCCCTTATCAAGAAGAGAATGCAGATGGCTGGCCTGCTCTATCCATCACGTGAGAACATGGCTCTGTGTGAGTCAGTACGAGGCCCTCACCATGAACCAAATCTGCCTTCCCTTGATTTTTGAACCTCTAGTTACTAAAACTATGGGAATAAATATTGAAGCTACTAGTCTGACATTTTGTGATGGCAACCTGGGCAGACAAGACCTAAGACTACTGCAGCTAATTCCAGGAAGAATATAGGTGAAATCATCTCTAAGCATCACATCTAAGCAAGCTTCTGCAGGGACCAGGTAACAAAATCAGCTAACTAACTAGCTAACATAATGTACTTGGAGAGAGGCTTCATTTTCTGCATTTTTATTGTCTTCAGCTGAAAACTGAAGGTAGGGGGGTTGAGGTTAAATGCCTTGCATTCTTAGGCGATCAACCAGACTTCATTTTATTTCTGATAGGGTTCTGATCAACTCGATCTCCACCTAAGTTAAAAAGGTAACAAAGAGACTGAAACATTGTCCGTCTTTGTTTCTGGAGACTTCTCTATCTGAAGGTTTTATGTGATATTTGACTTCAACAACAGATTTTCCTAAACTTGGATCTGACTGGGCGATGTTCTCAAGGTTTTGGAATAACAAGTGGTTCAGTTCTTTAGGGCTTAGAACAAGCTTCAGGATCAGACCTTGAGTTTTCGGTTGGTGAAGAACTGAAATGCCAGGGCTAGTTCAGCACCATCTGTTGTCTGTCCTGGGATTTGGGGATGTGTTGCATGTGTCGAGGCCTTGGCTTTTCTCATAGTTCGCTGGGCAAGGCCAACTAGGTAGTACGAACTTATTGTCATGTACGGGCGTGTATGTATGTGTGCGTGTGTGCAGCTGGTGTGAAAAGTAATACCGTCTGGGTGGGTGCAGGAAGGAACGGGTGTTTTGCGGAATTTCACAGTCCCCTTGGCAGGCATAAGAGAATCACTAGACTGACCTCATCCATTCTGATGTTATTTCTCTCAGCAGGCAATAACCTCAGCTTTCCCTGGCTAGTGGTTTCTGAAGCTGGGAACAAATTCCCTCACTTAGAGTGAAGGTGTCCAACTGGAAGTAGGAAGAAAAGACTTTAGTCCTTAAAGGCATTTTGTCATCAGGGAGGGGCTGAGATGTGGGAGAGCCCCTTGGATAAAATCCCTTTGCATAGCAACAGGGGCCAAAGGAGCCATGAGTCAGTCAATCAGGCATTTTCATAACCAACACTTATTAAGCACCTGCTGTGTACTACAGCTAGTTGTTTCAGACACTCGAGATGAATAGCCATGGTTTTTATTTTCAAAGAGTCTTCTATCAGCAAGAGGTGAATGCATAAACTCTGAGACTTAGTCATATGGAGATATTCAACCACCTTAACCCATAAAACACAATCTCATATGGTAAAACCAGGTGCTATTATGTCTTAGGTTTAACATGCTGTGGGGACTTAGAGAGAAAATCAAATTAATTGATTCAAAAAAAAGGATCAGTATAAATGTTGAATATTTACAGGGAAACCTTTACTCAGGAGATGACATTTAATATTGGTCTAAAAAGGAGGAAAAAGTATCTCTGAAACATTGAGAACTTTATTGTATGAGCATATTTCCATCAGGTTGTACTCTTATGCTTCCTCTCCCCCAAGCTGTTCCTGAGGGCCCTCCGCAGTGGGGGTATCAGTATTCAATGTCGCTGTGGGGTCATGAAAGCACCAGTCAGTCTTGGGGTGGTGGGAAGATAATGCCTCAGAGTACACCTTACCACCCTGTGACTCTTACATTCTACCCGTTCTTCCAAAGATTTTAAAAATATTTTAAAAGTCAGTGCTGGGCTGAGGAGATGACTCAGTGTTTAAAGGTGCTTACTTACAAAGCCTGCTGGACTGGATTTGATTCACCAGTGCCCACACAAAGCCAGGCACACAAAATGGTGCATGTGTCCAGAATTCTTTGCAGTGGCACACCCATAATCTCCCTCCCTCTCCGTCTCTCTCTCTCTCTCTCTCTCTCTCTCTCTCTCTCTCTCTCTCTCTCTCTCTCTCTCTCTCATTGCAAACAAATCTATATATTTTAAGTTAATGTGGAAAGGAAGGTACTAATTTGCTTCATAAATACTCTTTAAGCATCTTATAGGCTAAATGGTGCAATGTGCTTGAGCTACAGGATTCAATAGGCAGTGTTGGCACTCTGCATCCTGTGTCATTCCAGAGAAGGGAGGCAGGTCCTAGGTAATTACCCGATTGATCACCTAACTACAATTCTGGAGGTGTTCCAAAGACAGCATGTACCAGAGGCTGGTCTTGGTATAAGGGTGAGGATAAGCTTTAGCTGAATCTCCCAGGATCCTCAGTGAAGTCTAAGCTGAGACAAGCCTGGGTTTGTGGGGGAAGGAAAATGAGAGTGGTCAAGAGACAGGGCTGGTGAAGGTCTCCCTGCCCTTTCAAGGCATTTTCTCTGCCTCTCCTTCACATCTAGGAACCCATGGCTTCCCCTGATGTCCTCACCATCACCTTAGACATAAGGTGGCTTTTGCCCATGGATCATGGGAATGAGTCTTTCAAATTCCAGGACAGTTGTCTTCCATAGTTGGGTTATAACTATGAAATCTTTCATTTGAAAAATCCTATCGATTAGTGCGTTGAACACTAATGATTCAGTCACTGGCCCAGTCATTTACCTGTTAGTATATTAACAGTTTTATATGTCGTAGGCAGCCTAAGTAGCTGTCCTGGTGTACAGCTGTGAGTAGCATACAGGTCATCCCGACTTCATTAATTCTACTGTCTAGGTTAGAGACAAAGATGTGGTGAGAGCCATTGTTAAAGAAAAGCACAGATGACATGAACTTGCCAGAACAAATAGTATTTGACACAGGCTTAGAGGCCACCATGGATTGGGGTGGATTGGTAAGAGTAAAGCAATCTGAGAGAGGAGTTTGGTAAAGTGGTGAGGAGCACATAATGTGGGGAAGATCCTGAAAACTAGCCTGACACGAGGGCTTAGGCTAAGTGGCTGTGTGGCCTTGGGCAGCCATGCGACCACGAGAGGTCTCAGCTACCCCACCTGTGAGCCATTCTCAGACCAACAACCATCCAATGATAGATGAGCAACTGGAGAAAGAGTCCTCCAAGATTTTTGCTCATATACCTCTCTAGAAAACTCTTAAATACTTAATATCTTAAAACATCATATTTTTGGTGTGTGTGGTGTGTTTGTGAATGATGTGTGTACGCATGTTCATGTGAGTGATGCAGGTGTATGTGTGACTCATTGTGTGTAGGTCAGAGGACAATTTTTGGGAGTTGCTCCTCTCCTTTCACTTGTTTTGAGACAGGGTCTCTCATTGTTCACGGCTCTGTTTATCAGGCTGCCTGGTCTGTGGAATTCCAGTGAACTCTCCTGTCTCTGCCTCCCTTCTTGCCATGGGTGTGCTGAGATTTCAAATGCTTACACCACCATCCTGCTTTGTGTGGTTCTGGGGATCTACACTCATGGCCTTATTTGCTGAGCTGTCTCTGCAGCCCCAAATATTATATTTTTATGGTGGCATTTCCTTTTGCTGATGACTCACAAACAAACATTTCATTAATAGATGGGGATTTTATAGCATCCTATTTTCTTCTTGAACTTGAATTTCTATTATACCATATAGGCATAATTTTAATTCTAATTTTTTCCTTTGGCTTGAAAGTCTTTTAATGATCGTGTTTTCATTTATCTCCACAGCAAAATATGTAAATTGAAGTTTGCTCTCAAAGTTTTCTGAGGCTATGAGACTCAATGTTTAAAAACTTCTGAAGTCATTGTTATAGTTGAGAGAACCAGTATGTAATTGATCAAAGCAACATAAATATACTAAATTAAATTGTTAATGGGAATTTGTTATTTCATGTGTTTGATGCACTATTACTGTGTTTAAAAAGTATTTGGGTATTGCATGTATGATTATTATTTGTTAATGGAATAAGGCAGGGTTTGGCACAAATTTCATTATATTTTCATTTTTATGAATTGATTATTCAAATAAATGGATAGGAATGGAAGGAGTTTTGACTATAATGTCTCTCCATTCTTTAAGCTCTATATGAATTGTTTGCAAAATAGCAATAATCAAAAAATAGCAATAATTGATAATTAAAACATGCTTCTATAATTTTAATGAGGGTGATCTATTGGAAGTCAGATGACTTTGGAATTTTTTTTCATTTTTAAAAGATCTTTATATAGTATGCTTCTAGTCTGTCTGGGTTTAGAAGATGTTTTCATGCATTTTATTTCTACATGTTTCATAATATTAACTTTGTTTAGAGAATTTCATTTTTAAAATTTGATTGGTAACTTAATATATGAACACATTGCAAATTCCCAGTGGGCTCTCCTTTTATGTCCCCTCTCCCCACCCCCGTGCCTGGAGTCCCCTCTTCAGTCACTGTAGGGTCATGGCTGCACCAGTCAGTTCCTGTGAGGATGACAATGCTTCACAGGTCACCTTCCCCAACCCTGTGATTCTTATGTTCTTTCTGCCTCATCTTCCACAGTGTTCCTTGAGCCTTGGAAATTGTGTTATGTCTCTTTTAGTGTTGAGTTCTCAGAAGCCTCTTATTTTCTGCTTCGGTGAGTATTGAGTCTCTTCAGTTTCTTTCGGTGCCATCTCCCTGGAGAAGTTTCTCTGGGTAACTGTGAGAGGAGCCCTCATATGTAATCCACCTTTTCCTCTGTAATGCTTCCTGGGCCCTGGCCGGTGTGAGAAGAGATGATTCATCTTGGGCTAGGCACTCTGCTTTCCCTTCTTGTCATTTTGAATAGTCTCCCATCTCCCAGTATTTGCTGCCATCTGTCAAAGGCAGATTTTCTAGCCAGGAGTGAGAGCCCATTGATCAAAAGGAATAAATACATACAATTAGAAGATTTTTGATGGACATAACCTCTGTTTAGCCAGAGAATGGTGGAAGCTTCCATCCATGTTCCATGGCCTACCAAGCCATAGACTTTTGGCCTGGTTGTCAGTACTGGGCATGAATTGCCTCCCACTGAGTGGGCCTTGTATCCCGCCAGAGAAAGAGCAGTTGATTACCCCCATAATTTATGTGCCACTTCGTACACTGATGGGTACATCTTCCCTGGCTGATTTTGTAACTTGTAGGATCCACTGCTTGTTTATGCTGTAGGTAACTTATCACCCAACAGCTTGAGTAGTGCTTTCCAGCACTATAACAGCTACCTGACTGGGAGCTGGCTTCCTTCTCAGTTCCAGCTTGATTCCTCAATGTCCCGTGACTGCAGCCTGGGATATCTTCAGCAATAGGATCTTACCACCTACTTCTGGTGGGTAACCAAGTGCTATGCTAAAGGCCTGCATTGTTTTGAAGGTTTCATGGGCCTCCCTGACCAACTTCTCATTATGGGGAAGTGATCCAGTTCTGGCACTAGGATTCACCTGCCACAGCCTCTGGTTTTAGGATAAAGGTATCTCCACTCTAGCAGGGAACTTCCACTCAAATGATCTCAACTATCTCTCTTTCTCTCTTCTGGAGTTATGTCTTTTAGTTAGCCAATGAAGAAGTTAGCTTCTATAGTACTAATTTATGCTATCTTCAATTTCGTGAATCACCCCTCCCCTGCCTTATCCTGTCCCCACCAAGACCCTTCCAACCCCTGTATTCTGTCCCTTCACCTGCTTGCTTGTGATACTCTCCTCTGATCCCTCCCTGCTTCTCTTCCTTCCAGCTTCCTCCTAATCAATACTATTAATGATGCTTACAGCTTTACTGCTTATAAATAAATCAGACTATTCCCAGTTTGGATCTGAGAGAGAGAGACAGAGACAGAGAATAGAGAGAGAGAATGAGAACATGTGACATTTGTCTTTTTGAGCCTGGGTAACCTCATTTAGTATAATATTTTCCTGTGAATTTCATTTTTTCCTTACCACTAAATACCAAATTTTCATTATTCATTCATTTGTTGACAGGCATCTGGGTTGATTCCATTTCTCAGCTATTGTGAATAAGCAGCAACAAACAAGGCTGCACAAGTATGTCTGTAGTAAGAAAGAGTAGAGTCTTCAGAGTATATGGCCAGGAGTGTTATGGCTGAGTCACATAGTAGATTTTTTTTTAGAACCTCCACATTGATTTTAATAATAGCTGTACAAATTTACACTCCTCCCACCACCAATAGTGGATTAGGTTTCTCTTTCCCCACACCCTCACCAGCATTTGTTGTTACTTGATTTTGATTTTTTTTTAATGATAGCTATTCTGACCAGAGAGAGATAGAATCTCAAAGTCGTTTTAATTTGCACTTTTCTGATAAAGATACTGAACATTTAAAAAATCTTTATTGGATATTTGTAGTTCTTCCTTGAGAACTCTATGCCACTTTTTGACTGAGTTGATTTTTTTTACTGCTTTTAAAAAATTCTTTGTATATTCTATTTGAACTGTTGAATTGTTCCATCAATGAGTATAAAGTGACCTTCTTTATCTCTTTGATTACAAGTCAATTTTATCAGATTTAATATACTCACACCTGCTTGCTTCCAATTTCTGTTTACTTGGAGCATCTTTTTCCATCCTTTCACTCTAAGCTGGTGACTGACTACAATGGTCAGGTGAGTATCTGGAGGACAGCAAATGGATCACTCTTTCTTTTTGGTCTAGCCTGTAACTGCGTCTTTTGATTAAGGAATTAAGTCCATTGTTGCGAGCTATAGTTGAAAGATTTCATGTTGAAGATTTTGTGAATTTTGGTGTTTTTTTTGATCTTCATGTGCTTTAGTTCTAATTTTGATTATTATTTTTCCCTCCTGCAACCTCTTGAGTATGTTTATTATTCTCATTGGCATGAAGTTTTCCACTCAGTATTCTCTGTAGGGCTGGCTTAGTGCTCATCTACTCATAGAGCCAGTTTTTATCATAGAACATTTTTCTTTTTCCTTCTATTGTTAGGTATAATTATACTGAGTATAGAAATTTAGATTGGTAGCCATGGTCTTTCCATATTTGAAACATTCCATTACAAGCCCTTCTAGCTTTCAGAGTTTCCAGTGAAAAAGTTAATGTGATTCTGATGGACTTACCTTTGTAAATGACAAGATGTTTCTCTCTTGCAGTTTTGAGTACTATTTCTTTGTTTTCTTATTGTTTTAGTTATAATGTGACGTGAGGAATTTCTACTCTGGTTCTTCTATTTGGTATTTTCTATGCCTCTTGTACCTGGATGGGTATCCTTTTGTAAGGTTTGGAAATTTTTCTTCTATAGTTTTATTAAATATAATCTCTATGCCATCAACCTGTAGTTATTTCCCTTTTTGTATGCTCATGATTCAAATGTTTGGTCTTTTTAGGTAATTTTTATCACAAATTTATCTCAAGTTCTGCTCACATTTTTAAAAACTTGTCATTGATTTTGCCTTCTACTCTGTTTTTTTCTGACTTTTCTTCAAGCTCTGATAGTCTTTTCTCCACATGATCATATGGAGATTATTAGTAAGGTAATCTTGGGAGCCTTTTAATTGAGATATATAATTTCTGATTTCCATTTGGTTTTTCTTCAGTCTCTCTATCTTTTTATTATAGAGCCCCATTTTCATTTCTTAGTTTGATTTTCTCATTGCATTTAGTTGATTTTGCGCTCTTGGAATTCATGCAGCTGTTTGATCATTTCCTTTGAGGACTTTGAATTCATTCTGCTATCTACTGAGTTGTTTTTTGTTGGTTCTCTTTCATTTCATTCAGCTGTTTGTTCATGTTTTCATTAAATTTTTGAATATGCCTGCATTATTGTATTTTGCAATTCTTTGTCCGGAGTTTCCTCTAAGTACTTCTCATTGGAGGTTATAACTATGGGACTTGGCATTCTTGGTGGGGATATCTTGCCTTGTTTTCTCAAGATATTTGTTTTACATTGGAGTTTGCCCATATTGATAAAATCCCCTTGCCTGTCAGAAAATGCAGCAATAGTGACTCCATGAGAACCTGTGTCAAATGACCTAGTGTGTCATGTTCTGGGAAGGTGTGCAAGGCAGTCTGCACATGGGTTTGGGTAGGGCATGTGCACCAGCCTATGGCATGCTTCTTGCTGGAGACCTGAGGGTCTAGACTGCCTTGTTCAGGGTTGGAGCAGGCAGTCTGAGCTAGATGCATAGGGGTTGGAGGAGAAGGACTGATTTGGGAGCAGGGAGTAGCTTACCTCTTGGAAAGAATTTTTTTGTAGTAATAAAGCTTCTTTGTCAATTTTGAGGAACTATTTCAGAAAGGTCTCTATGAAGACTACTTAGGATAAATATTCACATTTTCTCAGGCTTCTTGTCTACCCACATATATTCAGGATATGATTGGGAAAAGGAAAATCTTAATTACAATATACAAAATATTTTGGAAGCTGTTGTTTTATAATGTGCTTTAATATATATTAGTCAAGATTTTTCATTTGCAAATTTAGGGCATCATGGACAGGATCCCCCACATAAGCAAATGACAGAGCCTCCTCAGGCCACCACCCAGATAAGATGTCTATTAGAAAAATCTCAAACTCAAAAGTATACTCTATATCCCTGTGATAATGGTCTGACTTTTGAATCCAGAAAAGGTAAGCAGCCTTTGTCTGAACTGCTCACCTAGATTGAAGTTTTGTGTCTCTATTTCCAGCATTTTCTAAAGATACTTAGGTGACATTCTTGTCTGGGGACTCCCTTTCAGGAGGTATATTCTAGAAGTGTCTTTGTGTGGTATTTGGGAGGTTTCATTGTGGAAACAGATGCCCCAGCTCCAGGGATTTTTAATAACGTAGAAGAACATTAGAGAGGTGGGTGTTGGGAAATGTGAATGACAGAGGCAGTTAAGTAAGACAGGGAGAATGTGCATCAAAGTTACAAATGTGGAAATTAATTCTTTTAAAGTTATTGATGCCTGATTTTCCTGGAAAAAA
>PVHP010007251.1:0-57374 GCA_004024765.1 Zapus hudsonius | reverse complement strand
GGGTTAGTGCAAAGCAGGCCACCTAAACTGCACAATTCAACCCTGATGGAAACAGACTCTGAATCTCCAGAACTGTGGCCTTGACCCCAAAACCTGATGACTCCCCAAAGATCTGTCCTTCTCAGCAGGCTGTAACAGTGTCATCCTCATCATCGCTCTCTGCCCCACAACCTATATAATCTCTAGTTCTAATTTTTTTTCTCTCTCTTTTCTCTCTTTTCTCTCTCTCTCTCTCTCTCTCTCTCTCTCTCTCTCTCTCTTTTGTTTGTGTTTTTGAGGACTGGGTCTTACTACGTAGCCCAGGATGGCCTCCAACTCAAGACCCTTCTGCCTCAGCCTTCTATGTGCTGGGATTACAGATGTGTGCCACCATGCCCAACTCTCTGAGCTTGTGTTTTTAATATACAATCCACTTGTCCTACAGTACGTCCTAAATAACTTCTAACATTGCTCTGATAGGGTTGGTAGAGCTTCATTTAAATATAATTCACAAACCATGTAATTCAAAGTAGATAACCCCACGATTCTACAATACCTCACAGAGCCATGCAGTCATCGCCATAGCCAATTTCAGAACACTTTTTATTTGTTTGTTTTTTGACAGTGTCTTACTCTGTAGCCCAGCTGGCTTTGAATTCGAGGCAATCTTTCTGCCTCGGCCTCCCAAGCAGGCTCCTTCTGAGGTTATAGGCATAAGCCTGATTTCAGAACACTTCCACTTCCCCAAGAAGATAATCTTTTCCCCATTAAGCATATTCCCCATTCTCCAAACCCCAGCATCTGGCAACTTTCTAGCTCTATCGTCTGTTCTGGTTTTTCATACAAGTGGAACCCTACAATGCTGCACTCTTGTGTCTGGCCTCATTCATGTAGCATCTTGATTTTGAGGTTCATGTATGTTGTAGCACTTGCCAGTGCTTCCTTCCTTCTGAATAGTATTCCATTGTGTGGATAGCCTACATTTCGTTCCTCTAGTCATCCTCTCATGGGCATTTGGATGGGCTCCACTTTTTTAGCAGCTGTGAACACTTGTGCACAAGCTTTTATATGATCATGTCTTCAATGCACCTGGGTTTATAGCTAAGCGTGAAACTACTGAGTCATTCAGTAATTCAGTGTCTAACCTCCTCTGAGGGGCTGACAGACTGTTGTCAGCAGCAGCTTCCTCATTTTCTGTTCCCACCAGCAGAGCTGGGGGCAGTCCGACTGTGATTTATATAACCTCATCTTTGTATGTGTGTGTGGAGAGTCATGTGTCATGGTGAGCATGTGAAGGCCAGAGGACAACTTTGAAGTGCTGGTCCTCTCCTTCTGTCTTTTTTTTTGTTTGTTTGTTTGGATTGGTTTTTGTTGTTGTTGTTATTGTTGAGGTAGAGTCTCACTTTAGCACAGACAGACCCAAACTCACTCTGTAGTCCAGGCTGGCCTCAAACTCACGGGAATCCTCCTACTTCTGAGTCCTAGGATTAAAGGCATGCCCCCATGCCCAGCTCCTTCCACCTTACTTGAGAAAGGGTTTTTCTTCTTGTTTTGCCACTGGGAAGGCCAGACTAGCTGACCATGGAGCTTCAAGATTCTCCTGACTGCCTCACATTGCTGCAGGCACGTTGAGACAGATGCATGTACTGTTTTGGGTTGGCTTTACATGGATGCTGGGGATCTGAACTCTGGTTGGGAGGCTTGTGAAACACGAGCTTTAACCAGTGAGCCATCCCCCCAGGCCCCATCTCCTCATCTTGAACAGGCACTCAGAACCTTTGCTCAACCAATGGACATTTGCTGAAGTGGCTTTAAAAGAAAGAGGAGGGGGGAGCACATACCTGTAATCCCAGCACTGGGAGACAGAGGCAGGAGGACTGCTTCAGTGTCCAAGCCAGACTGGACTACATAGCAAATTCCAGGCCAGCCAGAAATACACGGCAGGATCCCATCTCAAAAGCAAAACTAAACAAAATGAAGAGCACGATGAGGCCTGACATCCACTGTGATTCCATCTGTTTCCGGGGAACCCCACCCCCAAGTTCATCTACCTAAAGATGTCAGTAATACCCTAGTGAACAATATCCCTATAACCTGGCCATGTCATGAGCCATAAGCTGCTCGCTGGGAAACCTTTTCAGGTGGACCAATGCACATGGATAGGGAGTGACACCACTAGCTGGGAGGTCAGTGTGAGGGCACGTCTTCATCCCCTCTGGACATTCCCACCCTCCCCAACTTCTCAGCAAGGCTGTGCTGACCTCCCACGTCACCTGTTCAGCCACAGAGGGACTTGGCCTCTTCTTCTAAGGTCCTCTGCGAACTCAGAACTGCATTTCTCCTCTTTCACCCCAACCACACTGACACTCAGCTCCACTGCAAGTTTACATATTATCCCTTGTTTTAACTACACAAAAACAAAACAAAAGTGAACTCTGAACCAATGGCCATGTTTGGGAGGGGAGCTCTCTCGGCAGCCAATGTTGCTTTTGAAAACGTTCTATATTAAGGAAGTGTGTGGGAACGCTGCTGGCTATGGAAAGTATCTCGTGTCCCAAGCCCTCAGGACAGCTGGCAAGAGGGGGGCGGCCCAGCTGGGCACAGGGGCTTATGGGCTCCATCAGCCCACGGAAACCAGAGGGGAAGCCTAATTTTACTTTTACTGTTTAGACACTTCAAGTTCATTTCAACAAAAAAGTTCCTACAGTTGTTTGGGATATT
The DNA here is from genome assembly GCA_004024765.1 of Zapus hudsonius. Taxonomy (NCBI): domain Eukaryota; kingdom Metazoa; phylum Chordata; class Mammalia; order Rodentia; family Dipodidae; genus Zapus; species Zapus hudsonius. Next base: position 54,674 of record PVHP010007251.1, on the reverse strand, counting down.
CTTCCAGGGTGAAGGGGATTTAAATAGTGATTTTTTTTTATCTTGTTCTAGATACCAACTGTTTAATACACAAGTGGTCAAACAACCCAAGTTTATCTAAGACAAAGTCTGCCAAACATTATATCTATAATTTTATCCTAATCACTACATTATTCCAATATACAGTGAACATAGTAATTATTTAAGTCAAGATATCATAATGCGGTAGTACCTATAGTTGTACAATTAGGAGGCCAAGGAAGGAAAATCACAGGTGTGGAGACCCTGAAAGGAGAATTGAAAGTTTAGAGCCAGTCCAAATCTGTCTCAAAAACAAACAGAAAGATTCCTAATCACAGAATATCTATCTCTGGAGTTTTACTCTGAAACTTCAGGAAGTTTTCTGAAACATCTGACAGCTTGACATGACTTTCTAAAGGGGTTCTTTTATAAGTTTCTCCATTGAGGTTTGTCAAAGAGTTTAACAGCATTACCATGTAACCTAGCCACCCCCTCCCTCCACATATATCCCTCCAAAAATGAAAGCAGGTATTCATTCACACCAGAACTTGAAATCAAATCTTCACAGCAGCACTATTAACCAAAAGGCGGAAACCCAAATGTCCATTAACAAATGGATAATAAACAAGATATGGTCTAGACAGTCAGTGGAGTGTTACAAAGCCATGAAACAGAATGGGATGGTGATCCATGCTAAGTATAGAAGGACCATGGAATGATTGAAGCCAGATGCAAGAGGCGACATCCTATAGGAGTCTACTTAGGTGAAATGTTCAGAACAGGTGACTCGTAGAGACAGAAAGATGAGTGGTTGCCAGGTGATGAGGGATTGAAAGAATGGGGAATGACTTGCTGGAGATGGGGCTTTTCTTTTGGGGTGCTGGGAATGTTTTGGAAATAACACAGAAGTGACAGCTGCACCTTGTAAATGTGCTGAATGTCACAGAATCATTCGTTTTAAAGTAAATTTTGACTTGTATAAATTTCACTTCAAAGTTTTTTTTTAAGTTAATAGAACATTAGGTACCCAAAGAATATTAGTCAGGCTGGGTCAGGGATGAGGGGAACATGAGCCCTACAAAAGCTTCCAGCTATAACATAAGAAGCCCTTCTTCAGTGGGATAGCACCAGAGTGTTTTATTTTGTTTGACACAAGGTTAGACTCTATAGCTCAGGCTGGCCTTGAACTCATGGCCTTGGTCTCTGAGTTCTGGGATGACAGGCTTGATTCCAGCACACATTCATAATACTATCGAACACTGACATGGAAAGACTGCTGATCTGAAACCACTAACTTTGATATTTAAGTGTCACCCTGCTTTTTTCCCCTTACCATGGGACGCCATGTCCAGCTTCCATATATCTATCTGTCTGTTATTGGTTGCCTCAGGACCAGGCATTTTGTCACCATGCATCTTGGCACTGAGGACGGGGCCTGGCGTGCATTTTATAGACAGAAAAGACTGAATCCAGCTGCACTTGCTGAGCGCACCTCTGACCTGAAGTCACAGCAAGCTGCCCTGTGCCAAGGTCATGGCCTGGACACTGGCATGCTGAGATCTGAGCTCGAGGAAGCAACGAGAAGGAGATTAGGGGGCCTGCTGTCACCTGTTCCTAAAAGTCAGCGTCAGGGCCTCCACGCTCCCCCTGCCAGCATTGCTCAATTGGTGGCATTAACAGCACTGGCAGGAAGCAGAGGACAAACAAACATTCCCTGAACATCCACGAGGGCCAGCTGCCTCCACACACAAGAACTCATCGACTCCTAAACCACACCCTTCAGGCCAGATGACTCTCTTTTCCAACAGATATACAAACTGATACTCAACTGCCTGAGCGAAAGACACACCAAAAAGTAGCTACATATTGGCTATGGTGAAGAGTAAGACATTGACAACCGCATGGAGCAGGCTGGCTGCTGACAGGGCCCTTCAGCAAGAGCAAACCTTCCCAAAACAAATGACAAGCCTGCACTGTGTCTGTGCCAGCGAATGTCAGAGGACCCAGCTTGAGCTCAAGCCAAAGAGGGAGAAATGTCACTCATTCTTCCTTGAGAACACAACATTTCCATACATTCAGTAGTTGCTGTAGTTTTCCAGATGTTCTTGAAAAATTCTGTAAAACATTTTTGCAAATTCTGGTACACTTTAATAAAAATCAGGTCGGGCGTGGTGGTGCATGCCTTTAACCCCAGCACTTGGGAGGCAGAGGTAGGAGGATTGCTGTGAGTTTGAGGCCAGCTTGGGCTACAGAGTGAGTTCCAGATCAGTCTGGAGCTAACATGAGATTCTACCTCTTAAAAAAAAACCAAAAATTAAAAAAAAATTAAATTAGTATTTCCTTTAAACTCACATTATAGCTTTATAAGATAACTAGCTTTGGAATCTGTCATAAATTCTAATTATAAATTATAGGCTATAGTTTCAATATTTTATTTTAAAAATATTTTTATTTATTTGCAAGACAGAGAGAGAAAAAGAATTGGTACTCCAGGGCCTCTTACTGCTGCAAAAAACTCCAGACACATGCACCAGTTTGTGCATCTGGCTTTATGTGGGTACTGGGAAGTTGAACCTGGCTGAAAAGCTTTGTAAGCAAGTGCCTTTAACTGCTGAGCCTTCTCTCCAGTTTGAAAATTATTTTTTATAATGTAAGAACTGGAAAAATAGAGCAATCTTGGTTTGCTTAAAGCAAAGCAAAAAACAAAAAAAAACTATTTTTAAAAGGAAATTGCTGTATTAGTAAAAGCTAAATAACAAGTAGAAAAATAACTGAGTCATCAAGAAAATTACATTTTATTTGGCATGTTTCATTTTTATGAAAGTACGAAAAGTGTTTCATACATTTCAGAAATGTGGAAGCAGAGCTTTAAACTGGTTAAAATGAAAAACTTTTGCTGAGTGTAGTGGCTCACCCGTTAACCCAGCACTGGGAAGGCTGACGCAGGAGGACTGTGATGAATCCAAGCCCAGATTGGTCTACAGCGTAAGACCCTGTTCTCCAGAAAAAGAGGAAAAACTTCTGATTGACTAACAAGGGAGATTCTTGGCTCTTCAGAGAACTCAATCTTCCAGAAAGGCTTACTATAACTGGTATTTATCTAACAGCATATCAAATGAGGTTGGCTGCATATTCAACCATAAGCTTCCCCCAAAGCCCTCATAAGGAACTGGCTAGCAGAAAGGGAAAGGACCCAAGAATTTAATATTTAATCAAAATGAAACAAACCTAATGAAGAGGATAGGTATTTAAAAAATAAAAGCTAACTAAACTGGTTACATGAAACATTTATGTCAAATTCTAATTCATTACTAAATCCTATTTACGCCTTTCAGGAAAACTTGAACACTTGAAAATGAAATGGCTAAAATTTAGTCAAGGTAAATTATCACTTTTATCTATCATTTCAACTTATTTTCAATCAGTTCAGTTGTTGGTTTAAAAAAGAATACCTTTCTCCACCGACTGGTGGGTGCATAAATAAAATATGGTCTGTACCCACAATGGAATGAAGCCCTGGAGCCTTCCTTAATGTGATGAACCCTGGAAACAATGCTTCCAGGGTCAGGGTGATACTCCATAGTAGAGCACTTCCAAACATGCACAGGTCCCAGGATTTGACCTCTAGCACCAAGAGAAGGGGGGGGGGGACAGTGAAGGCCATGACGTTTAGTGAAAGAAGCCATACACCAAAGGTCCCATAGTTCACTTGTGTGAAATGCCCAGGACAGGCTGGGCATAGTCAGGACAGAGGCTAAGGGGCTTATTGGCAAAGGGAAAGTTGGTGCTGATGGTTTCAGGGCTTCCTTTTACAGCAATAAAAACGTCCTAAAACTGAATTGTCACAGTTATACAGTTCCCTCAATCTGTTAAAAAAAAAAAAAACCAATGAACTGTATACTTTACAGAAGTGAATTGCACAGCATGAGAATTATATCTTTTAAAAAAGCTGAAGTTGGGTGTGGTAGTGCACGCTTTTAATCCCAGCACTTGGGAGGCAAAGGTAGGAGGATGGCCTGTGAGTGTGAGACCACCCTGAGACTACATAAAAATATACCTCCAAGAAGAGCTTCAAATAATCACTCAAGCTGAGAATGTCGTTGACAAGCCTTACTCAGGGAAGCTCTGCACACCATGGGCTCTGCTGCTGGGAGAGACAGAAACAAGCCAGAGCGCCTGCAGGATAGTATACTGAATTGGAAATTTAATAGCTACTAAATAAAGTAACGGCATGACTAGAGCTAGGAAAGCAAACATTTCTACTTGAACTCTGAATGGCAGGGGGACAGAGTTGACATCTTTGAGCCATGGGCTCTCAGAGGGCTCATGATAACAAGGACAGGGTGTTGTAATTCCAGCTGAGAAACTCACCAGGAAATGTGTGTGAGAGATAAAGAAAAGTCCTTTGAGATGTTTGCACGGTAGTCCTCGCAGGTCTAAACCTTCCACAATTACATTCCCACCAAGACAGTCACTTTGGTGAACTTTTCCCTCAGGTCAGGTGACAAAGGTACTTAATGATAACACTGAGTTTCAGAACCAAGGAGAGATTTCCCTCCATCCGCTCCATCTCACCCTCCCCACACGCCAACTTGCCAGAGGCTCCTCTGCTGTTCCTCTGCAAGGGTAAGACATCCACTGAGGAACAGTGTTCAAATTTCTGTAAAGAAAAGGGAAAGGCTGGCCGTACACAATGATAGAGTGCTTGTCTAGCGTCTCTACAGTCCTGGGTTCAATTTTTAACACCGTGCCAAAAAAATAAGAAAAAATAAAAATTTAAATGAGCCAGAAAATAAATAAAATGGGTAAAAGAGAGGAGATAGATACCTACCTAACCCTACACACCAAACAAAGCCCAGGTCTCGTCCATGCTACAAGATGATCAAGGAAGAAAGACTTCCATATGTGTTCATCATTTGTAAGAAACTCTGGACAGACCTGGGAAAGAAATACTTGTAACAAGAAAAGTGGAAATGAGGGCTGGGGGGAGGCTAGTGTATTCCAGTGTGCAAGCCCTAGGTTCTATCCCCAGCACTGTAAAGAAAAAAGTGGGGGGGAATCAAATAGCAAATCTTCTACATCAGTGATCACAGTGAAGAAAAACATACAGCGAAATCTGCAAAACCTTTGCAATATCCAAAGGCTAGGTTAATTTGAGGACTCCTGTGTAGCAGCCTATCTCTGTCTCTGGTGTTGTAAACAGATGGCAGGCAGACCACAGGCTTCTGCAGGAGGGAGTAAGTCCTTAACTGCTCAGTCCTACCAGTAACACACTTGCCAACACCGTGAGATTCCTTTTCTTGACATCTAGCCTTCCCATGTGCTCGTAACGGAAGCACAGGTTTTACACAAGTGTTTTCACATCATGTTTTCTCCCAGCCATCTCAAAGGTTCTCAAACTTCCACAGCCAAGTAGGGGTCCCTGTGGGATACCCTGCTTTATACAACCAATGTGGTCCTGAAAACCCATGGGAATTATACTTCTAGAATCCAACTGTACTTATATTTAAAGAAGTAAAGAACCTTTTATAAAGTTAAGGATCTCACACATACCCTGTAATTAGTGGTTCTGTAAATCTGAGTTTCCCTATGCTAAATTTGTCTAAATGAGGGTTCATAGTTTAAACAAACGGACAGAGGAGAAACCGCTTCTCCATATTAAGGAAAGCACTGTTTTCTAGCCTTGATAGAGTCTCGGTGATTCTTAGAGATTGGCAGGGAAAAACCTAAGGCACATCTAGTTCAAAGTTTACATTTTTACAAACAAGAAGAATCTGAGAATCAGCAAGACTAAGCAGAATTGGAGTGGTTTCTGCCAAATGTGCTAAACTTGTTGAAGAAAAACAAAAACATCTTAAGATGGAAAGCTAATCTAGGAGAACAAATTCATTTTCAAAATTAAGATAATGCTGTAAGGGAAAGCACTCTTTCCCTTCAGAGGCACAAGAGCCCTCCGTTCTTAGATAGCTCACTCACAAGATGAAAACACGCACTGATGACCCTACGCAGCAGGATTTTCTCAGGGGGAGAGAACTCAATATTGGAGTTATGAAACACCATGTAATCCACACTTTAAGTAGTAACACTTAATAGGGTAAAACTAACCACAACATGCCACAGCATTAGTGATATATAGTACTTGAATATCCATATACCAGAAAATAAATCACATGCCTTAAGTTTTCTTCCTCTCTAGACCAGATTGTTTAAAAAAAATGAAGCTAACATTTCCCAAACAACCCAAACACAAAAACAAATGATTCAAAGATAATTTCTCTATCATGTTTTTCTTTGGAAGGGAAAAAGAAACTGAACAGGATTTAACAGCATTACACAAAAATTCTGGAAATTAGGTACTAAGACTAACCTGTCATTTTGCCAAAAAAAGGGGGGGGTGTTGATTTCCCATGTGCATCATGATATCAAATAATTATCAGGAGATACAAAGTACAATCCTTGAAATCTCCATTCTTAAAGGTTTAAAAATATTTGCCTAAACTAAGCCATTCAACCCCCTACTTTCACAGTCCTAAATAAGCACTCGGGTCTTAATCCTATGATTTTAGGCTCTTCTTGGCTTCCAGCACCAGGAGTACTCCAGGCCTGAAGCTGTCTCAACATCCTAAGCCCTGTACTGGCTGGCTCTTCCCACCACAGCCTACCTCAACTCCTCTTCAGACCCACCCTCAGCACTGGAGATTCAGCTCAGTGATAGAGCACTTGGGTTCAATTCTCAGCATGTGTGTGCACACATGCACATCAACCTGATGACAGTCTCTGATCCATGAACCACTCAACCACTCCTAGCAAAGCCTTGTTCCTTTTCTGACCTTCCCACTTTACCTCTGCAGGTGCCTGGCATGTTGTCTGACACAGCAGTGTCCAAATGTGAAACATGAGCAGCTGTAATAGTCACTCCATACAACAAACACAACTGTCCCTTGGTACCTATGGAGCAGTGTGGGGAATAGATTCTAGGACCCCTATGGATACCGGTGTCCATCCATAGATGCTCCAATCCATTATATAAAACAGCACAGGGGCTAGGGAGATAGCTCAGCAGTTAAAAGCACACGCTTGTAAGCCTGCTGATCAGAGTTCAACCAATCTGCCTCAATGCCCACATAAAGCCAGATGCAAAGTGGTGCGCGTCTGTAATCCCAACACCCCTATTGCAATGGGAGGTGGAGCCTGGAGAATCCAGAAGCTTGTAAACAAAAGAGACCCTGCCTGAAAACAGGGTGGAAGAAGAGGAGAAACAGCCCAAGGATGTTCTCTGATCTGCACACGCATGGTAGCATGCACCCATGAACATGCACGTCACATACACAAATAAATAATAACAAAAATATTTTAAATAAAAATAAAACATCTAGCAGAGCTAGGGGATGTAGCTCAGTTGGTAGTGTTTTCCCTGTATGCACAAGGCTCTGGGTTCATCAATACCCAGCATAAACCAGGCATGGTTGTACATGTCTATAATCCATACACTTGGGAAGTAGAGGAGGATCAGAAGTTCAAGGTTATCCTCAGCTACATAGTGAATCCAAGGTGAACCTAGGATACAAGAGACCCTGCCTCAAAAAAAAAAACTGCATTTGCACATATGTACATCCCCCTGTATACCTTCAGTTAGGCATCCTGATGATTTGGGGTACTTGATACTATGTCATAGTTATTATACTGGATTGTTTAGGGAATAAGGATGCAAAAGGAAAGAACGCGTATGTCAATGCAGATGTAATTTTCCTCTGACTATTTTCATCTGCGATTGGGTGACTCGACTGGTGTGTAACCCAGGGCCACTGACGGCTGACTGCTACTGAGCAGCTATGGTCTGTCAGCGGGGCTCGGAGCATGACAACTCCTCATCTCCAGAGGCTGCAGTGTGGTGAGGAAAGATCAGGAACAAGTAAGCCAAACACACATGGTACTGAGGGAAAGGAGAGTGGACAGCCCTTCCTTATAGGAAGTACAAAAACAGAGATGATTCCTATGAAGGTAAATCCTGGAGCTGGGCCTTCCAGAACCTTCCACAGCCAGGCTGGGAGTACTCCTCAGTCGGAAAGCAGGGTTTTCCTTTCGTTCTTTCTTTACCACTGTTTATCTACATTCAAAGACACCTGTCCTTCAGCAGCATTAGTGGGAAGATAAACGCCACCTCAGTAATTGCCAATTGTAAGGATGTAAATTAAAGTTTCCCAAGACCTTGAAGACACAGAGCTTTCTTTGGTGGCTTATTTCTCCATATAAGCATGCATATGCTATTAATTTTCTTTTCAAAATTGAAGAGGGAGACTTTTAACTGTCTCTCTGAATAAACATTTCAGAAAAAAACACATTAATGAGACTTCAATACCTATAATTTCTCTGCTACTTAGAAATGCTATAGACTGAGAAGAAAATAGATCAAAGGCCACAGGGGCTGTATGAAAAGGACTCAGGGGTTAAGCTACAGGAACCCCCAAAGGCCCAAGATGGGACTATTCGGGTATGAAAAATACGATATCTGTCATGAAATAATATGAAACACAAGAAATAAACATGAAATAAATTCAAAAAGAGTCCATTATGGATTCTTGAAGAACTCCATTGGCTACTTTGCAGCATGTTAGAAACCAACCCAACATGAAAACTAATATGTCAAAAAAAGGAATGGCACCATTAAATACAAACCTTAACATGTGAGCACACGTGTCCATGGTCCTAAGACTCCACAGCAGCTGGGATGACGTGTGTGAGAGCACACGGGAGTGGGAAAGATCTAGAGAAGGGTTCATCTGTTTCCAACACTGCTAAGAATCGTGTCGCCACTCTCAATCCTGCCAGCTAGCTGACCTCTGCTGTGACGGGTTACCGTGTACCAAGTACTTCTCAAAGCACTTAATATGTACTTAACATTTCATCTTTAAAGTGAGTGGTGAGGTGGGTTCTAGTCATTTCTAATACCATCCTTTGGGCTAAAGACTGCCTCAACCAGTCAGGAACTCTTTTTGGCTATGTGACTGTCAGTGAAAAGTCTCTAACCCTTTCTGTGCCTCGCTTTCCTCATTTATACAGTGGAGATAATACATGCCTACCTCCCAGTCCTATTCATCCTATAATTGGCTGGCTTAGTGCACATGTGTTTGTATGATTATTTGATTAGTTTCTCCTTACCCACATGGGCAATCTGTTCCATGAGGGGAGGGCTATGGCTCTGTCTCCAGAACTCCGTCCAAGCCTCGCCAATGGTAGGGACTCATTCAACATTGAATGAATAAATGAGTTTACAGTAGAACAACTGCTCTCGCTTGAACTTCAGCCAATATATCCAGGTTCACAAAGCTGAGGATTTTCCCATAATTCCTCAATTATCTAGGGCCACATCACTGTGAGTATCTCAAAGCTTTGGGGACTCGGAGCTGCCCAAGAACAATATTGTTGAGCTCCCTGGGGTTTCCAGTAAGTAAGCTGCCAAATCCAGCAGCCTCAGCTTAACCAGGGCAAGCTATCAGTGTTCTGGATTTTGGATACTCGCCCTTTTTAATTCAAGAAACTGATACAAGCACAGTCCCTGGTGTGTTCTGGGTTGCAGGGCAAACCAAGGAGAGGAGAAGCACCCTTCTGCAGTACAAATGTGACTTGCTTTGGAGAAGCCTCAGTTCTTAGTAACTTAGTAACTGCCCCTCAGGTCACCTCATCTGATTCTCTCACCAGCCCTGCAAGAGGTCCTGCTGGCCCTATGGACGACAGAGCCCTTAGGCAGCTTGTCCAGACCCCACAGGAAAGAAATTACAGAACTGAGAACGTAATACAGTGTACTGGAAAGCAAACACCTTAACCTCTCCACTACACTACCAGAAGGTGAGTGTTGAAAAAAAAACAACAAAAACAAAGTTGACATTCGCACAGAGTTTTGGTTTTTTTATTCATTTTCAAGCAGAGATACATAGAGAGAGAAAGAGAGAGAGCGAGAGAGCACCAGGGCCACCACCTTGTGGGTCTGGCTTATGTAGGTACTGGGGAATTGAACCTGGAGCCTTAGGCACTGGAGACAAGTACCTTAACCACTGAGCCATCTCTCCAGCCCCACACAAGAGTTTTAAAGACTGGGTAAAGAAGGTAAAGCTCAGAAGCAGTCCCTGGCTGCTTCCCCAATAAATATGCAACATCTGTCACAATACCATGTTGCTTCACATCTGAAACAAAGCATTGTCTGTGTGTGTGTGTGTGTGTGTTACATATGTATGTACCCATGTGGCACCCCATGCCCTCACCTGCAGTGGACAGAGCAGAGCATCGAATATCCCACTCCATCACTCTTCTGACCACTTGTGTTTCAACAGGTGTCTCTTACTGAACCCTGGCCCCAGCACTTGCCATGTTGTCTGTCTGTCTATTTGCTGAGAACCCTGGTGATTCTCCAGTCTCTGCTCCCCTATGGGACTGAGTGCTGGGATTAAAGGCATGCACCACTATGAATATCCATTATCTTTTTTTAAAAAAATTATTTAATGGAAGCAGCGTTCAAAGTGAGGTCCCCTGGACCTCTACGGGTTCCTGAGACCTCTGCAGGGCATTTGTGAGGTCACAGTAACACTAAGACCTTATTTTCCTCTTCAGCAGAACTGTGGAAGGACCACACTATAACCAGTGCTCACCATGTGCTTACAGAGGAAAGCGCAATGAAGAATGTCCTTGATGAGGCAATGAAAACTAACGGCTGTTCAGTCTCAACCTTGAGTGTGTGTCTTTTTTAAAGTCTGTGTGATAAAACGGGAAACACTCCTATAGCTCTTGTATCACACATCAAGGTCCTGGGGCTGTCAGAAAAGGCAGCTGCACAGTAGGGCTGCTGTAAGCTGAACTGGCAGCCTTCTCAAGGAGCTCCACCTGTACTTGACCTACACACAAATTATGGTCATCCAGATGAAGCCTGGCAGATGATCCTGAAGAGTTAGTGAAATGAGCCTGTCACTTCCAGGAAATTAAGAGAAGGTATTTGCTGCCAAATGTAAAAAAAAAAAAAATCACTTTTGAGTGGAAAAATCTTGTCCAGCTGGGAAATGACTCAGCAGGTAAGAGCACCTGCTGCACAAGCATGAGGACCCTGGAATCCATGCAAACAACCCAGCATGGTGCGCATGCCTATTACCCCAGTACTGAGGGGAGAAGAGACCAGAAATGGAAGATGGTTTGGGACTCCCTGGTCAGCAGTTTAAATAAGCTCCAAGTTCAGTGAGAGACTCTGACTCAGGGAAATGAGGCTGAAGAGCAAATGAGGAGAACACACAATGTCCTCCTCTGACCTCTGCACATGGGTTCAAGGGGCATGCACACAAAAGAGCAAGACTTTGGAGAAGGTTCTATCCGCCACTGTGAAGCCAGCATCTGCCCAGTATTTAAAGGCTTTTGCTGGACTTGGTGGCACACACCTCTGATCCCAGCACTCAGGAGGCAGAGGTAGGAGGATCACTGTGAGTTTGCGGCCACCCTGAGACCACATAGTGAATTCCAGGTCATCCAGGCTAGATCCTACCTCAAAAAAATAATAATAAAGTAATAAAGTAATAAAATAAAAATTGAAGACTTTCCTGAAGTCAGCACTTGGAACATCTGCATAAGAAACCAGCATTTTCCAAATGGCCAATGCATGTTGCTAGAACACCTTGGAGAAGAGCCATTCCAAAGCCCAGTAAGATGCACTGTAGGAGCACATGAAAAGAGGGTAAGAGAGTTTCCATTTCCATGTTGTCACTAAGCTTTAAGACACTGCCTCTTAGTGTTAGTGTGGTATCAAATAAAAATACCCACAACACCTAAAAGGCTGTTAAAATGCTCTTCCACTTTACAAGTACTCATCTGTGAAAAGCCAGATTTGCTACGTGTCCATCAACATCCTGAATACCAAAGCAGTTAAGGAAATCCAGCTGTCACATTTAAAAATGATTCAAGTGGTAAAAATTTTATATGTATATTTTAAAGTTTTTTAAATTCACTTTTTTAAACCAAGACATTAAACAGACTTGTAAAGATGTAAGATGCTGTCTTTCTCAGCAAATTCCTTTTTGTGTTTCAACATACTATTACTCTTTGATATATATGTAATTATTTTTTTAATGTTATTTAGAGCCTCACACCTTTAATCCCAGCACTTGGGAGGGAGAAGTAGGAGGATCTCAGTGAGTTTGAGGCCACTCTGAGACTACATAGTGAATTCCAGGTCAGCCTGGGCTAGAGTGAGATCCTACCTCGAAAACAAAAACAAAATAATGTTATTTAGGGGCTGGGGAGATAGTTCAGTTGGCAGAGTGCTTGCCATGGGAGCATGAGGACCTGAGTTCCATGCCCAGAACCCATGTAAAAATGACTAGCATGATGGCATACATCTGAAATCCCAGCACTGGGGAGGCAGAGCTGGGTGGATCACTGGGGCTTACTGGTTAGCTAGTCTAGCCTACTTGGTGGGCTCCAGGCCAATGGGAGACACAATCTCAAAAAAAGGTAGACAGGGGCTGGAGAGATGACTCAGTGTTTAAGGAGCCTGCCTGAAAACCCTAAGGACCTGCGTTTGATTCTCCAGTACCCAAGAAAGCCAGATGCACAAGGTGGCACATGTGTCTGGAGTTCATTTGCAGTGGCTAGATGCCCTGGCATGCCCATCTCTATCTGCCTCTTTCTCTCTTTTTTTTCAAATAAATAAATAAATACTTTTTAAAAAAAGAAAAAGAAAAGGTAGACAGGGGACTTGGGAGATGGCTCAATGGATAAAGTGCAAGTGTGAAGATTAGAGTTCAGATCTCCAGCACCCAGGCCAAGTGGGTGTGGTGGCCCACCTGTAATGATAGCACTGGGGAGGCAGAAACAGAGGGGATCCCCATGGACAAGCTGGCTAACTAGGCAAACTTAATCAGTGAGCACTGGGTTCAAGTGAGATCCTCTCTGAGTAAAGAAAGTACAGAATTATCAAGGAAGGCACCTGGCCTCCACATGCACACACATCTGCGCAAGCACCTGTACACATGTGTGCCCATACACATGCACATATATCAACACACACACACACACACACACACACACACACATACATCCACCTGCAAAAAGAAAAAGGTGGACAGTCCATCAGGAATAATACTTGGAGTTGTCCTCTGGCCTCCACATTCACAAGCACATATATGTATGCACACGGGCATGTACATGTGCACACACCACACATGAACACATGTATGCACATACATACACATAATATGTTTCTAGTAATGAGATGGTATTATAGGCTTATTATTATTTTAAATGAATTATGGAAATTTTTGTTTAAACTATTCTATTTCAATTTCTAATATGATAAAAGCTATAGATAATTTATATAACAAAAACTCTTCAGTGACCCCAATAATTTTTAGGAGCATGAAGAGATCCAGAGACCAAAATATCTGAGAGCTATGGGCTTACAGAAAAGCTCAAAACCCTGCTGGCCTAGGCCCAGGACTTCATTCACCCTGTTCTCAAGTCCATCTGGTTCCCAGCTCCCTGCTGTCCCAGCTGGGGATACAGTCACCACATAGGCTGAACTCCTGCCTATCCCAGGAGTCTGAGCCTCTCCACACAACTCGGCACAGAGGATGCTGGGCATTTCTTACCAGTACAACCCTGATTTCCCAAAGCTGGCACGTTCTATCAAGTATGATTTCCTTCACCAATTTTGAATCATGGCCAAGTTGACACAGTACACTAGGTTCATGAGCAGAATGACAACATGTCACAGCATTCTCAGTGTTCCTAGGAAAGCCTGTCCTTTCCCCTGCCCAGCCCTCTATCTGTGCTGGCCCAGCCACCCCTGAGGTCAGGGCTTCCCCTGATCAGGCTCAGTTCCTTCCCCTCTGTTCTGAGCAAGGCCTGGGCCTAGCCAGTCTGGAGTTCGCATGTCAGTTCCCTTCCTGTGTCTAGATCCTGTAGGGAAAGGTCTTTAAGTATCTCAAACACAAAGTGCAAATGACAGCCATGACGTGCTACTTGGTCTAGCTCTTCCTGTGGCCAACAGCTTCCTGCCACACCAGGAGCTGGACCTGCAGAACTCTACTGATGAATGCACAGGCACGTGGAATGTGGAAATCCCATCAGAAATACCAGCCAGCAGGCACACTCACGTATCCATACATGGAAAATTCAATAATTCAACATGCGTTTTTGTTGTTGTTGAAGACAACAAAGTAGACAGGCAACACTGACCAGTCAGTTAACAGGATTATTACTTGAGCCAGGCTGATTACAGACCAGAACCCTGAGCTTCTTCACTTACTCATTTGCTCCTTTAACTATTTTTCTTTTTTAAGCAATGCCACCTGGAAAGATTATCTTCTTTTCTTCTGGATTATACCAGCAATTCAGCAAACCTCATCCTTAACTTCTCTGTCAAAGGTTACTTCTACTCAAAAGCTTATCTTCAGAAGAATTAACAACAGTGTGCAACTTATTAGAAGTTGTGCAATTTGGTCTTGAGGGACCTGGAAAGATTATCATAGAAAAGGCCAAGCATGGTGGCCCATGCCTGCAATTCTGGCACTCGGGAGGCTGAGGAAGGAGGAGTTCAAGGCCAGCCTGGGCTACACAGCAAGACCCTGTCACAAGCAGCATTCACAGCTGCTACTTGAGCACCTGCTCCCCATCTGGTTATTGTCTCCTTCTCAGCTGTGAGCTACATCTTCTGCTTCATCTTATCTCAGCTACCTGGTTCCTGAGAGACTGTGCTTCAACAAGTACAAGAGACCCCTCCCCACCCCACCAAGAACGCAGATGGGGATTGGAGAGATGGATCAGCAGGTAAGAGTGCTTGCTGGACAAGCATGAGGGCCTGAGAAGGCCTGATTTGCCCTGAGTGTGACTTCCCAGCACCCACATGAACAGCTGGGCGTGGCCACCACAAATTCCTATAACCCCAGTCCTGTGGGTGGCAGAGACCAGAGAATCACTGGTCCTTGCTGGTCAAAACAGTCTGACTGAAAACTGAAGCTCAGAGTTCAGTGAGAGGCTCCCTCTCAAGCAAACATGTGGGTGAACGATAGAGAAGGACCCTCGAAGTCCTCCTCTGGCTTCCTCAGGTGCACACATGGGGCACACACATCTGTACACACATGTGCATACACACACACACACACACACACACACACACACAAAGAATGCAGGCAGTTAACGGTGCTTACTTGAAAAGCCTGCCAGCAGAGGTTCAATTCCCCAGTACCCATGTAAAGCCAGATGCACAAAGTAATACATGTCTAGAGTTTGTTTTCAGTGGAAAGAGGCCATGGAACACCACAACCCATCCCCACCCACACACTGTCTCTTCCTCTCACAAATATATATCTTTTAAAGAGGGCTGGTAAGATGGTTCAACAGTTAAAGGCACTTGCTTGCAAATACTGTCGGCTGGGATTCAATACTCGAGTGACCAAGTAAAGTCATGCACAAAGTGGTACATGGATCTGAAGTTTGTTTGCAGTAGCAAGAAGCCCTGGCATGTGTCTCTGTCTCTCCCTGTCTCTGTCTGTCTGTCTGTCTGTCTGTATGTATGTCTCTCTCTCTCTTTGTATGTGTGTGTGTTTGTGTATGTGTAAATTTTTTTAATTTTAAATTTATTTATTTATTTTCAAGCAGAGAGAGAGAGAGTCAGAGAGAGACTGAGCACACCACTGCAAATGAACTCCAGATGCATGTGCCCCTTTTGTGCATCTGGCTTTACATGGGCACTGGGGAATCGAACTCAGGTTCTCTCCAACCCAAATAAATGTATTTTTTAAGAAAGAAAAAAGTAGGGAAGGGCATTTCCAAGAGGGGAAGTGGAGCTGTTAGCTGATAGGTTGGCACCACAGTAGTAAAGGGCATGCTCAGGTAGGGACAAGCCAGTCATGCTGTCAGAGAAAGCAAGGGAAACACATGGCTCTTAGCTGACGGGCTCATACTTAGCTACTGAGGTAACAATGTGCTCAAATACACAGCTATGGGTCTCTCCGCCAGGGGCTCCACGAGCCTAAAGTCTGGCTGGGAGAAATTTTTTCTCTATATGTGCAACAGTGCAATGCAATAGCTAGCAGACATTCCTTGGTACAAACTGTAGAGACGAAGCCTTTCAGTTCTATCTTCCGATTATCTACATAGGGAGGAGAAGGCAGCTGGAGATGCTTTCTGACAGCTTTGCTTTCTGCCCCTGAACTCTACATCAATGGAGGAAAAGTCAACAGCTCTGGATAACAGTGCTCACCTCTTTGTCACAGCCCACAGCAGAACAGAATGACCAGATCCCTTGGGCTTCAAGGTTCACCTCATGCTACAAGGGGCCCTTCTTCCCACTCTTCAAATTAGGCTGCTTCTCCTTATTTTTTGTTTTCCGAGGCAGGGTCTCACTCTAGCCCAGGCTGGTGTGAAACTCACTCTGAAGTCCAGGTTGGCCTCCTACACCAGCCTCTGTGAACCTCCTTATTTTTATTTGTGTGTGTGTGTGTGTGTGTGTGTGTGTGTGTGTGTGTGTGTATTTTGAGGTAGGGTCTCACTCTAGCCCAGGCTGGCCTGGAATTCACTATGTAGTCTCAGGGCAGCCTCAAACTCCCTCTGCCTCCCAAGTGCTGGGATTAAAGGTGTGTGCCACCATGCCTGGCTTCTACTTATTTTTATAATCACCTTCACTTTGTAGATTAATTCCAAAATCCTTGCCCTATTCAGTGACCAAACACACAACCTAAAATCTCAATCTCTCTCTCTCTCACACACACACACACACACACCTTAGAACTTAACATAAAATGCACGTCACCTTTACTCTTGGCTCCTCTTGTGACTCCACTAGTGAAGCTCTCCTGTTAAGAGGTAATTCATTAACCATGTACCTTATGATGAGGGCAGGATTTTTTTTTTTCTATTTTGTGACCTGCTGAATCTTCAGAATCTAGAACTGTGCTTAGCATAGAATAAATAATTTGTTGAATGTACAAGTCAGGGGCTTCAGGCCTGTTTCATATTCTACAACTGGATCTGCATTCTCCAATCACATCAGACTCTTTAAAGGCATCCCACATCTCCAGGTTAGTTCCAGAAACTTAAAAGACCATTATCTCCCCTTAAAGCCCTGAAGCTCCAGCCACGCCCTACCCCAGCCTCAGATTGAGTCTGGCCTGGAGTCCCATCAAGTTATCTTACTGCTGCTCACACCTGCCCCCTCTCCACGGCCACCGCAGTTACTTGCTCCAACAGTCCATTTATCTCTGGTCTCACACCCTTCTAGGACATGAGGAGTGAGTTTTCCATGACAGCACATATCATCTAGTACGTATTTCTGGCCTAGGTGAACTGGATACAACTACCCAACCCCACCTAGAAACACAAAGGTAGCCTCTGTCCATGCTATCCGCTTCTTACTCAATGCTTTCTTTGTCCACCTGGAGAGGAGTGCTTGATCTCAGGGTCCACTCAAGAATAGAGCCCTCTCTGAAAGTCCCTCACATATGGACATACTCTGTGGCAACAATGATAACCAGAAGCTTCTGCAGTCAGGAACTGTCATGGGTCCATCTTTAGTGGCAGACACAGAAAGCAGGGTCACAGTAAAGACATATGAGAGAGAAAGAGAATGTGAAGAAACAAGAGAAGAATACCCTTCTGTAAGGCCTGTTTAAAGTAAGTGGACAGAAGCAGCTTCCTTTCAGGCTGCCACACGAATTCTAGAGTCCCTTGCTCTTCCTGCTAGCGCTCATTTCTTCAGGAGCGAGGATAGCAGGTGAAGAAGGCGAAGACAGTCATGTACCTAAGCCTGACCACACTCATAAGAGATTCGGCTATACTACTGGGTCATGACTGGGGCTATGATCAAGACATTTTCAAAAAGGGTTAGGGAACTGGGTAGACATGTACTATATTACTGGAGTCCAGTCCGTGTTGTTTTTAAAAAGGAAATGGAGCGGTTGAGGAGTTGGCTTGGTCAGTAAAGTACTTGCTATGCAGGCATGAGGACCTGAGTTCAGATCCCCAGCACCCACAGAAAACAAACCCAGGTATGGTGATGTGTACCTGTAATGTGCTGTAGGGGCAGAGACAGAAGGATCTCAGGGGCTTCCCGGTGAGCTAGTCTAGTCAAATAGGTGAACTCAAGGTTCAGTATAAGGCCTTGTCTCAAAAAAATAAGGTGCAGGGCTGGAGAAATGGTTCAGCATTTCCTTCAAAGCCTTTCCTGGTAAACATGCAAAGCCAGATGCATAAAGCGACGCTTACTCCATTTACAGAGGCTGGAGGCCCTGGTGCACCCATTTTCTGTCTCACTTCTATTTCTCTGCTTGCAAATAAATAAATAAATAAATAAATAAATAAATAAATAAATAAATAAATAAATAAATAAATATTTTTAAAAAATAAGGTGGAGAGCAATTGAGAAAGATCCCAAACTCTGACCTACACACACACATACCACACATACATACAAACACAAAAAAAGAAAGATCTGAAAAAGCAAAACCACAGTCTCAGGAAAGCAGATCAAGGAAGGAATACTAAATTTAAACAACACAACAGTTTATCTCAGCCTTCTGTCTTTTCTTCCTTCCCTCCATTTTTTCCCTTCTCCCTCCATTTATAAACTTTTCCTTTATAAACAAACATGTATACAAATTAAAGAAAAAAGGCTTAGGCAGGTGTGGCAGCACACACCTTTAATCCCAGCACTTGGAGGTAGAGGTAGGAGGAGGACCACCTTGAGTTTGAGGCCAGCCTAGGACTACAGAGTGAGTTTCACGTCAGCCTGAACTAGAGTGAGACCCTACATCAAAAATACTAAAAAATAAAAAGTAACTTACCAAATTTACACTGTTTGAGGTAAGTAAAAATTTCAGCAAGCCTCTTATAGGATGATTGATTGATTGATTGATTGATTGATTGGAGAAGAGAGAGGTCAGTGAGATTGATGTATAAATTGAAAATAACAATTACCAATAAATTAACCAAAATTGGTGTACGTCCAAAGATTGGATGATGATTTCCAACTATACTTAATAATTACATCTATTTTTACTTTTAAAATTTAAGTAACACACCATACAAAGTACACCTTACAAAACTGCTACCATTGTCCTTTGACCCATCATATCTGATTACTAGATGTAGCGCAACAGCCTGCACCACAACCTACAATCTGTCAACAGAATGAAACTATGGGGTCCCCAAGGATGTCAAAGTGTCAAGGAGGAATTACATCCACACCCCACTCCACTGACACCTTTCCGGTTCAAGAGCAGGTGCCGCCCTCCTAATCAGAAAGACACTTGTTGTAGCAGATTCTTTCCAAGGGAACTGCAAAGTGTCATTCCATTCGTGGCCTCATCAACACATGTAAATCTCAAGACCAGGGACTTCTCAGCTGAAAACTTTTTTTCTATTACAGCCACAAATTCTTAAACTAACAAATACAATAAAGAAAGCCCAGGACTAGTAAAAAGCCCCCTTGACAGATAAATAAATAAATGACAAGGGGGCATGATCACAAGCCTTGGGCATGACTGCAGGCCGGCACCCATACAAGCCCAACTCAGCCACTCACTGACTCTGGTTGAAACTACCACTTCTCCTCCGTCTGATTTAAACCAGCACTTCTCTCGAGGATTCCCTCTCCAGGGGCTTTTAACTGTGTAATTATACAGTGTGTGGGCACCACAAGACACAATACAGCTTTAACATGTAAGCCTCTAAAATCGATCTTACTTTCTCTACATACTTTTAAAAACAGATGTTCCCCTCAATCACAAAGGGATATAGTAAAACATAAGAAGTATTTAAAAATGTAGAGAGGGGGTAAGAAATGTGGAAGATTACTTAGAATCCTTGTTTTAGGTCCCCCTTATTTACATACCACAAAGACTTTTTCATTTTTCAGTCCTATGTAAAAAAATGAAAAATAATAAAGAAACGACCCAGCAAAAACATGGGAGAATAGCTAGCCATGAGCAGCTCAAGACTTGGGGACAAGGATAAAGATACTAATCTGAGGTGAGATGTGGTAAAAAAGATGGGGTAAGAAAGAACTCCTCAGGCACCTTTGTCCCTTTCCAACCTCATGTGCTAAAACAGCATAATGATAAAGCTTCCTTAAACAAATGAAACCTAAAGGCTGGAAAAGCAAACAGTTTTTAGAGAGACTCAGGCAAAGAGCAGTGTGCACTGCAAGATATAAAACGCTAATTCTCCCAAGTCCTGCAGGGGAGAGTCAGTTTTCAATCCCTATTTTGAGGTTTAGCCAAGTGAGGCCAGGAGAGGAAAGAGGGTTTCAAGCTCATGGTTTTGTCAAAAGGGACAGTGAAATGTGTGCACAGGTCTTAGGTGATCAAATGAAGAAAGGCAATTTCTTCTGGTGCTGAAGAGGTCCTACTTCTGAAGGACTCCCACCGCCTTACATTCATGGGACTTGTCCCCCAGAATTTCAAAAATGTCACTAACTGGGAGTGTGTGCATTTTCAAAGTTCTCCTTTCTTCTAAAGGTCTCATCGAGGTCAGCACTGTCTCCGTGTCCCTGTCTGCAGTATGGCTGGGGTCTGTGACATTTGACTCAAAAAAGACACCCGATCCTGAGACTGCCTCCACAGCCAGATATTCTAAGACAGCCGAGCTGCCTCTACACATTGATGCTGGAAAGAGATTTATATTATTATCATTATTATTTGATACAAACAGAACGGGGGCAGGAGAAGACAAAAAAATGCACATACCTTTCAACTGGTCAGCAACCACGCTCTGGCCAAGGCGTTCAATAACTCTCCCATCTTCCATTTCGTACCTGTCATCTAAGTATTTGGCGGTGGCCTCAGATATGTGAACTTTGCCGGCCACTCCCAGCTGCTCCATGAGGTTGGCTAAGTTCACATCATTGGACCACACATCAAATTTAAACCTCCGCATGCCCAGGATACCACACAAGACTGTTCCCGTGTGAACCCCGACACGCATGTTGACCATTTCTTTCTTCTCCTGGCAAAACTGCTCGATGGCTTTTATCATGCCTAAGCCCATTTCAATACAACAGTAGGCATGGTCTGCCCGGGGCTCGGGACACCCGGCCACACAGTAGTAACAGTCTCCCAGAGTGCTGATCTTCTCACACTTAGTCTCCTCACACAGCCGATCGAAGCGACCAAACAGATCGTTGAGGAGACCCACCAGGGCGTGAGCAGACTTGTTGGCACTCATCTTGGTGAAGCCCACGATATCTGCAAATAAAATGCTGACTTCTTCTATTTGCTGCATCTTGAAAGGACGGAAGGCTATGGGAGCTTTCTGTATGGAGGACTTTTTCTTCCTGTTCTTGGGGCTAGAGGTGGCGTGCCTCTTGACGGAATTCTCGCTCTCCTCGTCGCCCTGCTTCATCAGGTCGTCGGCGATGATCCTTGGCATCACAGAATGGATCATCCTCTCTTTGAGGGCTTTTTCTACTTCCAGATCTTTGCCGTGCATAATGGACTGCCCCACCTTGAGGAAGGTGCTCCTGGACCTCACCTGGGACATGACGAAGAGGTGCACCCCGATGGCATGGATGCATACGTGGAGCAGGGCCCTGCTCAGCAGCTCCCAGTGCAGGGCTCCAGCTCCAGCTCCCGGAGAGGGGAAGCAGTCTTCACTTCGGAAATGATAGCCGACAGTCTCAAACAGGACGGAATAGGCCACCCCCAAAAACAAGCTCAGGTACAAAGGTAAGTGCATGACGGTGTAGAGCAAAAAGAGTACTTCAATGCACATGGAAAAGCTCCCCACTTGAGACAAGCAAGTGTCTGCCAGCTTGGCCGTGGGAGTATGATTGAAGCTGTCAACTAGTCCAGACAGAGGTGTCCAAACTTGAAACTGCGCAGCCAGGGTCAGGGCGAACACCAGCAGGGTGAGAGCCAGCGAGGTCCACGCGTAATGCTGGGCATATAGCTTGGTGAAGGTAAACAGAAAAAAGCCCACGCATACCACCAGGAAGCACAGAGCGGGGACCACCATGACAATCAGTTTGGATCTCATGTGGACAGCGAAATAGATGCTCCAAAGAAGACAGGCGAAGCCGACGTAGAAGAGTGCGTACCGGAAGCGGCGCTGGGTCTGTGGGAAGCAGCGCTCCAGGCAGGCTTCCTCCAGGTTCACCGAGTCGAACTTGGGGTCCCACCAGCGGCTGGAGGCCCTCTCGAACAGCTGGGGCAGCTTCTTCTGCCTGCGCAGGCGGCTCCCGCCGCCCATCCGCCGGGGCAGGCCCCCGGAGTCCCCCGAGCTGCTGCAGCTGGAGGAGATGCTATACTTGCAGTGCTTGGGGTGGGCGTTGGAGGTCAGTTGCTTGGGGTTGATCTTGACCCTCACGCTGTTGCTGTCTCCGCTGGAATCGCAGCTCACCTCGGTGCTGTGGTGATGCAGCAGCTGCTGGTGGGGCGGGGAAGCCATGTTGCCGAGCTCTTGGAACCTTTCCCGGCCGGGTCAGGGGTACCTGCGGGCAAAACCAACCGGAGTTAGAGCGGCCTCGCCACACACGCGCCCGGAGGGCCAGGCGACCTGTGCAGGTAGATCCCGGGTGCGGGTTCCGGAGAGCGATCAGGGAAGGCTCCATGGGCTCCTGAACACTGCCGGGAGATCGGGACGAGCGAAAGCCCCCCGCAGCCCCACCTCCGAGGCGAGCGAGAGACGCTCGGGCCGTACCTGGTGCTCCCGGGGGTCCGGATCGCGGCGCGCTGCCCTCGGGCGACGGCGCGGTGGCGGCCGGCCTCTGCGCCCGCCGCGCGCCTGCAGCCGCGGCTCCTGCGGGAAGTTCAGACCTTGAGCGCTCCGGGCGCGGAGAGCCGCTTTCGCAAAAACAACTCCGCCGGAGGCGAGCCGCGCTTCATCGTGCCGCAGCGGCGCGGGGTGCGTCAAAGCGCGCGGGCCGACCTGCGGCTCGGCCGGGCACCCGCGGGCGACCCCCGGCCCGCGCCCCCGCTCACCCTGCGCGACACGGGGGGCTGCGCTCCGGCCCGCGAGTCTCCGGAGCCCGCGGGCCGCCCCCGTCGGAGCGGCCGGTCTAGCGGGGCCTGCTGCCCGCCACCGAATGCGCCGCGCCCCCGCCCGGGGGCCGACGACGCCCGGGACCGCGCCGCCCCGCGGGAACGAGCTGAGCGCGCCGCGCGGACCTCTCTGCGGGTGGCGGTGCGGACAGCCGCAGAGCCGGGCTCCCGCGACGCCGCCGCGCCCACGCCCCGGGGGCTCTGCGCGCGCGAGCTAGAGATGCAGCCGCGGCCGCGCCCGCCGCCGGCCTGTCTGCGGCCGCTGCCTCATGTCGGAAGAGCCGCCGCCGCCGCCACCATCTCCGGCCCTCTGCCCCTCCCCCTCCCGCTGTCACTGACAGACGCGCGCCCGCGCCGCCCCTCTTCCCGCCGCAGCGCGCACGCGCGACTCGCGCACGCCACCGCCGGCTCGCGGGCACGCGCACAGACACGCGCCGCCCCGCCTCGCCTGGGAGCGCGCGCCGGGCTGGGGCCGCGGAGGGGCGGGGCGGGCGCGCGATCGACTCCGCCCTCCGCCCCGGGCCGCTGCGCCCCGGCGGCCTGCAGTGGGTTGTGCGCCCCGGCCTCCCTCCGCGGCCCTGGGTGCGCGCGAGCACTTGTCCGGTCCCCGGGACTACCGGGGTCACCACCACGAAAGGAGCACCTGAGCGCTTGTGCCTTTTGGATACGTCGAAGTTTTCAGCCGCTGGATTTGCCTAAAGGGGTGGGGATGTAGGGGCTATCCTGCGAGCTGTGAATGTGTGCCTCAGAGGCACTTGAACCTCTCTGAACCTGCTGCGGTGGGGACCACCATCGCAGGCCAAACCCCTGCTTCTGATGGCATCAAGAGCAAGAAGCCACCGAGGACCACTTCCTCCCACCCCAAGGTAGCTTGTCTTCCCATTTCTGGGCATTTCTCCCCCTCCTCATGAGCAACTGTTTTTCCCTTTCCATAAAGGAAACTGAAAAGTCAGCTTCCCTAGAACATACAGTTCTCCACTGGTCTCTAGACTCTCCCCTGTATATATGCAACCCTATATACCCCAGTGCCATCATGTCGTCCTCCTCACCCCCCCACACACAGGAGAGTGCCTTCTGGCAGTCAGTCAAGGGGGTCTCTCCCTTCCCTCCCTCACCTCCCAAGGCCACTACAGTGAACGTTTCATTGTAAAATTAGGAAATACAGGGCTGGAGAGATGGCTTAGTGATTAAGGCTATTGCCTGCAAAGCAGAAGGACCCAAGTTCAATTCCCCCGGTACCCACATAAAGCCAGATGCACAAGGTGGCCCATACATCTGGAGTTCCTTTGCAGTGGCTGGAGGCCCTGGCATGACCTCTCTCTCTCTCTCTCTCAAATAAATAAAATGTTTTTTTAAAAAAGGAATGATGTACACATGTTACAAAGTGGATGAATCTCAGAAACATGCTGAATTTAAGAAGCCAGACACAAAAGGCCACAAGGTGTTTCACAGGAACAGAATCACAAGGCATGTGATGAAATGTCTAGCAAATACATAGATACAGAAGAGCATGGAGCAGGCCAGGGCCTGGAAAAAGACTGGGGAATACTAACCAGTCTAGGGTTTCCTTGTGGGTGATGGAAAGGCCTAGAAGTAGACACAGGTGACAACATGATGTTGTGTATTGTGTAGTGACTGCACACCAATATCGCCGGTTGGTATGCTAAACAGTTTGAATGTCGTGTGTGCTCCAACACAGGAACTTTTTTTAAAGTAAAGACATCATTGCTGTGGTAATCCTGCCAAAAGTGCGTCTCTACCTAATCATGAGAAAACATCAGACAAAGAAACCTCAACTGAGAAGAATTATACAAAGTAATTGTGCGTGCAATTCATCAGGGTCAAGGCCATGGAAAGGCAGCATCTACGGAATTTCCACAAATCAGGGACAATCCCTTCTGGGGCTAAGTGGGTCATGGGATCCTGGTTTGGGACACAGTAGAGTGATGGCTGGTGAGATTTGCAGTTTAGTTACTGGCAATCTGCTATTATTAATTTTCTGGTTTTGATCTTTGTCCTATGATTATGTAATATATTAACATTAGGGGAACTCCCCAGTCTTTCTGCAACTTTTCTTTAAAGCTATTTCAACATAAAAGTTGAAAATTATTGTTGACCATCAACCATGTGCCTTGTGTTCCTGAGGTTCAGGAAAGTCAGGTGCTAGCAAAGGAATAGTGGTCCGCACACACTGACCAAACAAGTTTCAAGTGTCAGAGACTAGTGGACGCATTCACTTGTGACCTATTTGGTCCTGACCACAACCCTCTGAGGTAGATGTTACTGTCCCTCATTTAGAGATGTGAAACCAGGTATTGGAGGGTATCATGCCCAAGGTCCCACAGAGGGTAAGTTACAAGTTCATATTTAAAACCAGACTCATGAGCCTCATGGCACAGACCCTACCCGTCTCCTCTCTTAATCCAGCTCTGCCTCCATTTCTCTCCATTAATAAATGTATTGCTCCACTTCCTTGCTTCCTTAAAAGGATCTGGAAGTCCTGTCTGCACTTTTCTTTCCCTCCCCAAATCATTCAGTTTGCTCACCATTGAGGCAACTTTCAAATTAGTCATGTCAGGTTGAGCGTACCTATGTCCCTCCTCTCCTCTGCACGCTTTTGGAAGCAGCTAGGCTGCATTCCCTACTGCTGAAACTTCTGTTGAAACCTACAAGCTGCCAGAGATGACCTGACCTCTAGGTTAGGGTGTGAGTCATTCCATAAACACTCATGGACTGGAGACATGGTGCCAGCACTGCATTAGACTCTAGGATACGATATGCCATCCTTAACTTTATGAAGCCGGGGAAAGAAAAGATGACTGGGTTGTGAGATGTAATCAGCTTGATTTAAGAGAGAGATTGGATGTGAGGGAGACGTCTACAGAGGAGATTAACCACATTATCAGAATGCCAAGACCCAGAGGAGAGCCACCCATTCCCAAGAAGCACAAAGGTCTTGATACCTGAGAAGTTTGGTTCAGATATAATGGCTTTCTCACCCACCTGGGCAGGGTACTACCAAATCTGCAGGTTTTCTCTCCATCTTCTATATACACAGAAATCCCATTCTGACATGGTGGGAATCAGAATGTGTCCATATAAACACTACAAAAACTGACAGACAGCCTGGTCTGCCCCAGTCTCTTATCTCCACCCTCACTCTCAAGTTCTCCTGCTCAGTGAGGACCTTGGTGCCAAGTCATCAAAACTCACTCAAGAACCTGGGGAGAGGGCTCAGTGGATACATTCTTGTATACAAATATTAGAACTGGATTCAGATCTCCAGGCCTATGTAAAAGCCAGGCAGACATGGCAAGCCCCCTACTCCCTATAATCCCAGCACTTGGGAAGTGGAGACAGAAAGTTTCCAGGGAAATCTAGCTAGACTATTCTAGAAGAATGCTTAAACCCCAGGTTCAGCCAGAGACCCTGGCTCAGTAAATAAAGTGGAGAGTGATCAAGGAAGACACCTGCCATCAACCTCTGGCCTTCACACATTGTGTACCCCCAAACATGTGCAAACACACACACCTCACATAGGGTTCTGACCAAGACCATCTTTGAGATAAATAATACGTTGAATGAGCTCTGGCAATGGTTGTCACACCACACCCTGAAGTCTTAGAGGTGCCTGTGTTATTTTTGGTGGTCAGGTGGGTAATAATCTTGGAGAACCATCCACTGGAAGAGGGAAGTCCCTGCTGTTATTGGACCATGTATCCAAAGCTACAAGTCCAACTGAAGAGGATGATTTTGTTGGATTCTACCACATGTCCCCCACCACTACTCCCTTGATCCAGGTGACTGGTCACAGCTTTGGGTAGCTAGCTGTCTTCACAATGACAGGATCAGACATTTCAGAAAAGCCAATGAGAGAGTACAGAAATCCCTGGCAGGTTCCCTCATAATCCAAGAGCATTCAGTCTAGCCATGTATTTTGATTCAAGCCCTGCTGTGCTAGGTCTCACCTAATAAATCTTCACTGAATGAATACATATGGTAATAAAAAGGGACAATGGAGCTGGCCTTGGTGATGCTGGCCTTTAATCCCAGCACTCTGGAAGCAGAGGTCGGAGGATCTCCTTGAGGTTTGAGGCCACCCAGAGACAACAGAGTAAATTCCAGGTCAGCCTTCAAATTCCTAATGCTCCTGGAGGAGGTCACATTTTGACGTAAGGAGAAACTGGCCCCAGCAAGATTACTTTAGCTAAGAGATAGGATGGGAGATTCTGTCTGTCACCTGACCCAGCTTCTTTCAGACTGTTATTCCCATTCCATTAAAAATTGAGGAGTTGGTACAAGAAAACTGTGCAAGGGCTTTATAGGAGGTTGAACATTGTCCCCTCAAAAATTCATGTCCACCAAGAACCTTAGAATCTGACCTTGATTGGAAAAGTGTCCTGTTGTTTGTTTTTCTGAGACAGGACCTCTCTGTAGAGCCCAGATGGCCTTGAATTTGTAATCCTTCTGCCTATGCCTCCTGAGTGCCAGGATCGTAGATATACACCACTATACCTGGCTTGGATATGGAGTCTTTATACATGTAATTAGTCAAGATGAGGTCATACTGGGTTTCAGTGGCCCCAAGAGACACACAGGGGAGGCCATGCGAGAACAGCAATCAGTGCTTTGCCAGGAGTCACCATGGGTGGAAGAGGCAAGAAGGTTTCCGCCTTCTAGAGCCTTCAGGAAAGAGTGTGGGGCTCAGACATGTAACCCCAGCACCTGGGGGATGAAGTACGAAAGTAGGACTGCTATGAGTTCCAGACAAAGCAAAACCCTGTCTAATTAATTAATTAATTAATTAATTAATTAATTAATTAATTAAACAAAGGAGTGAGGCCCTCCTGGCACTCTGAGTTCAGATTTCTGACCTTTAGAACCACAAGGGAATAAATTTTTCTTTCGTGGAACAATTTGTTATGGGGTGGGGGCCTCAGAAAACTAATGTAAGCAGGGGCTGGAGAGATGGCTTAGTTAAGGCACTTGCCTCCAGTGCCTAAGGATCTGGGTTCAATTCCCCAGTATCCACATAAGTCAGACCCACAAGGTGGTGGTCCTGGCGCGCTCTCTCTCTCTCTCTCTCTCTCTCTCTCTCTCTCTCTCTCTCTCTCTCTCTCTCTCTCTCTCTCTCTCCCTGATTAAAAATGAATAAATAAAAAATTTAAAAAAAAACTAATGTAAGCAGTTCAAACTCTGCAAGAGCTCAGAGCCTAATCAAACGCTGCTGAGTGACCCCTCTAGCCAAAGTGGACATAGGGGAGAGGTCGTCTCCCACTTCACGGCAGATTAGCGTCCTAAGAGCTCAAGAGGAGGTGCTGGGGTCCTGACTAGCTAGGGAAAGAAGAGGAAAATCTGCTTGCTCACTAACTCACATTATGAGACACGATGAGCTAAGACATAAAATGCTCAAGGCTCCTAGGGTTGGTGCTGGGAGCTCAGGTGCTGTTTTCACTCATGACCCTCTGTCTGAATCTTGCTTTTTTCCTCTCTAGTCACACTGTCTCCACAGTTGTGAAGTGGGTTTTTGTTTGTTTGTTTGTTTTGTTTTTCGAGGTAGGGTCTCACTCTAGCTCAGGCTGACCTGGAATTCACTGGAGTCTCAGGCTGGCCTCGAACTCACAGTGATTCTCCTACCTCTGGCTCCCGAGTGCTGGGATTAAAGGCATGCACCACCACGCCCTGCTCACAGTTGTGAAGTTTTACCAGGCTGTATTCTGATGCCAGTCCCTTTCAGCCATGTTCTTTATTCTGGAATTTTCTTCTTCTGACTTGGCTTTGGAATGTTCTAGCCCAGTCACTTTGTTCTTTCCCTTGTGGATACCATCAGGGTCCTTTTCCTTGGATTAATCAGTCTTTCAGGAAAAGATTCTTCCAGCTGGCTGCCACTCAGCTGAGGACAGATGGCAGGAAGTCTCAACCTTCAGTATCTAAGCCTTCACTTAGCAAAACCATTCTTGGGGACTGTTTGGATCCTGTTTTCACCCTCCACTTGCAGACGTTGCTGTATCTACTGTGGCAAGCCTGACTGTCTTTGGGAGTACTCCCTTGTATCTGCCTTGAGGATATGCATGTATGTTAGGCACATGGTCCTATCAAAATATCATTAACATTATTCAGATAAAAGTTCCCAAGCCAGACAAATGTGAACACAATGCCAATATATGTTTTTTTCAAACAGAGGAACTCTGAGAGGAAGTATTTAGCACCACTGCAATAAATGACGGCGACACCGAGGATGCTCTCAGCAGCTGGCTCTGGGCTGCGCACAAGCCATCACAGTTCTCCTAAGCTCTCTGATGTTGCCATGAATCCTGTGTCTTGATGCTTTCTGCATCTTCCAGGAGTCATGCTAGAGGCCCGGCATGCCACCTACAGTCCCAGCCCTTAGGAGGCTGAGGCAGAAGGATAGAGAGTGTAGGCCATCCTAAGCTCAATAATGAGATCCTGTCTCAATATACTATTTTTAGGGGCTGGGAAAATGGCTCAGCCATTATAGGCACTCGTTTGCAAAGCCTGCTGGCCCAGGTTAGATTTCCCAGTGCCCATGTAAAGCCATGCATCTAGAGTTCATTTGCAGCAGCAAGAGGATCTGGTGTGTCCATTCTCTCCCCTACTTTCTTTTTTTTTTTTTTTTTATTGTCCATAATGAGTTACATTATTTAGTGGGCAAACCATGCGTTGTTATCCCAAATTCCCCGCTTCCCCCCCTCCCCCTCCCTGATCAGTTGTATATTCTCCTTCTCTCTCCCCTACTTTCTCTCATAAATAAATAGTTTTTAAAAACCATTTTTAGGACTGGAGAGATGGCTCAGCAGTTGGGGTTCTTGCCTACAAAGCGTAACAACCTGGGTTCATTCCCCAGTACCCTTGTAAAGCCACATACACAAGGTGGCCCATGCATCTGGAATTCATTTGCAGTGGCTGGAGGCCCTGACATGCTCATTCCCTCTGTCTTTCTTCTCCCTATCTCTCCCTGCTTATAAATAAATAAATAAACAAAAAAAAATTTTAAAGGCCATTCTATTGGGCTGGAGAGATGACTCAGCGGTTAAGGTGCTTGCCTACAAGGCCTAACAACCCTGGTTCAATTGCCCAGTATCCATGTAAACCAGATGCACAGAGTGGGGCATGCATCTGGAGTTTATTTACAGTGGCTGGAGGTCCTGGCAAGCTCATTCTCCCATTTTCTCTCTCTCTCCTTGCAGAAATAAATAAATAAAATGTTTTTAAAAGACATTATTTCAGTAATGTACGGAGGCTGTATGAGTCTTACCAGCCTCTTTCTGGTGAGCAGAAACCTACATAAGACTGAAGTATTTTCAAACAATTCTCTGACTGGCTGCCAACTTCTATTAACCACTTAAGGAAGAATTTGATTCTTAGAGTCTTATCACTCTTGGGCTCTTGGTGGCTATCAGCTTATAGATTTCTGGGAATAATGTTGTCATTTGAGGCAGCATCTGTACACTCTCAGCCACAGCTATGAGACAGCTATCCTGGAAAGAGGAACGAGCAGATTTGTAGACCTTGATTTTGGTCTGGGTCCTTCCCTCGGTGGTAGGTGTGGGTCTTCTCTAATAAGCTTCAGAGCTGCTGAGAGAACACACATCTGTGGAATAATCTCCGGGCATCTGCACTACGAACTCACACAGGGCTGTGTGCTTAATGAGTTTTACTTCAGTGCTCTGCATCCCTCTGGGAGATGAGTTCTGTCTCCCCAGTGTGGAGTGGATCCAGGGAAAAGTTGAGCAGATGGCAGGAGGTAGGAACTGAATAGCTTCACAGCTCCTCCTCCTCAGCTCTTCACGATCCTGTGTGGAGTATAATCCCACAGTTCCTGACACATCCAAGCCCCTGTGTTAAGTACAGAATCAATCCATAAACCAAATGTAGGGTATCTGGGGGTTACCTGCCATCTTTCTCTATTGTAGCCCTTTGCCCTTCATGATGTAGGCCACCTGGATTCCCATTTGGATGAAGCTTTAAAGAAACGACAGGGCTGGGGTGATGTCATAGTCAGTAAAATGCTTGCTAGACAAACATTAGATCTGACTTGGGATCCAAGAACACACATCAAGAGCTGAGGACAGTGGACACAGAGACGGGAGGATCTCTAGGGCTTGCTGGCTAGCTTGTAGAATTGAATTGGCGAGTTCCAGGTTCAATGAGAGACACTGTCTCAACAAATAAAACGCATAGCGATTAAGGAAGGCACTCCATCAACTTCTGGCCTCCACAGGCATCCGTTTGCGCATGAACACACACACACCAAAATTTTTTTTTAATGTAAAAAGAAACTACAACTGAAAGTGGAGCCAAGGATCTCTTGTAGTCTCAAGTTCAAGGTTCATTCTGCTTTTCCTAAAGCCCAAGGATGACTGATATTTTAGTTCCTCTGCCTCACACCACCTGTCTCCCCAGGGGCTGCACACTTGACCACAGCACCTTTGGAATCAGCCCAAGGGAGATGGTTCAGCAGTTAAAGGCACTTGCTTGCAAAGCCTGCTGGCCTGGGTTCAATTCCCCAGTGCCCATGTAAAGCCAGACACACAACATGCACAATGGTCTGGAGATCGATTGCAGCAGTAAGAGGCCTTGGCATGCCTATACATATGTTCTCTCTCTCTCTCTCTCTCTCTCTCTCTCTCTCTCTCTCTCTCTCTCTCTCTCTCTCTCTCTCTCTCGGAGAAGGTGGCCAGGCATGGTGGTACACGCCTTTAATCCCAGCACTCAGGAGGCAAAGGTAAGAGGATCACCATGAGTTCAAGGCTACTCTGAGACTACGTAGTGAATTGTGAATTCCAGGTCAGCCTGGGCTAGAGTGAGACCCTACCTTGAAAAAAACAAAAAATAAAATAAAGAAAAAAGAAGGTGGGTCTGCGAAAGAAAGAAAGAGAAAGAGAGAGAGAGAGAGAGAGAGAGAGAGAGAGAGAGAGAGAGGAAAACCAGGCACGGTGGCACACACAAAGGCACTAGGGAGGCAGAGGTAGGGGGTTGGTATAAATTCAAAGCCAGCCAGGGATTACAGAGTAAGAGTTAGGCCAGCCTAGAGTGAGACCCTACCTTGAAACAAAACAAAACAAAAATCGATTCTGGCATGTGGAACAACATGGATGAACCTTAAAGATATCATGCTAAGCAAATGAAGGTGCACACACACGCACACACATACACACGCACACACATATGTAGAGTAGTTAAATTCAGAGTCATGAAGTACACTGGTTGTTGCCAGGGGAGGGGGAATGAGAAGCTATTTAATGGATACAGTTTCAGTTTTACAAGATGAAAAAAGATCCTAGCAGTGGATGGCAGTCATACACGACAATGTAACTATAATATACTTAGCACCACTGAACTGTGCACTGGAGATCATTTGGTGTTGTGAACTGAGTTATATTACCTCCAGGTTGAAGGAGCTAAATCCCAGTACCTTGGAATCGACAACATTTGGAGACAGAGTCTTTGGAGAGGTGATTCAGTGAAAATGAGGTCATTAGAAGAGACCCTAATTCAATATGACTGGCTTCCTAAGAGGAGGGCATGTGGACATCTATAGTTACAGAGGGAAGTGTTATGAAGACACAGGAGAAGATGGTGGCCTGCAAATCAGTCTCAGACTTCTTGACTCCAGAATTGTGAGAAAATAAGTTCCCATTGCGTAAGCCAACCTAAGAAGCTAATAGACAAGAGATGGTAGATTTTTTTTGTCATTGATGTTGCTTATGTTTTTTAGTTAATTAATAATAATAATATCATAGGTCTATGAATGTGCAAGCGGGCAACAAGCACCTGCCTTCCCGGATGAGACAGGCTCCTCCCACCCCAGATTAAACAAGCCATGAGAAGTGACCTAAGAAAGGACTCAGCAAGGCAGGGAACAAACAGGAGGGTGATTGGACAGAGATTTGGAGGAGTTCTGACAAGCAGAGCTGGGACCAAGAGGAAAGATGTTCCAGGTAGGACAAGGTTGATCCAGGTATGGTGTGGGGAGCAGAGCACTAGTGTAGAAAACCAGGCAAGTGACCTGCTGGGAGGTATATTATGAGCTGGGCAGGTAGAGACCAGACTCAAAGGTCAGTCAATAACAAAGTTATTCCAAATTCTGCCCCATTGAGAAAAAAAAAACTATTGTAAAATTTCTGTTTCCTGGTGGCTGGGAAGATGGCTTAGCAATTAAAGGCACTTGCTTGCAAAGCCAGCCAACAAATGTTCAATTCCCCAGTAGTCACAAAAAGCCAGGCCCAAATAGTGGCACATTTGCAGTAGCAAGAAGCCCTGGTGGGCACACACACACACACACACACACACACACACACACACACATACACACACATATACATACACATATACACACACATACACATACACATATACATATACACACATACACATACCCACACCCATATATGTGCAGATAAGTAATATTAACTTTTTCAAACTTCCTTTTTTTATTGTTTGTTTTGTGAGGTAGGGTCTCACTCTAGCCCAGGCTGATCTGGAAGTCACTATGTAGTCTCAGGGTAGCCTCGAACTCATGGCAATCCTCCTACCTCTGCCTCCCAAGTGCTGGGATTAAAGAAAGAAAAAATAAATAAGAAAGAGAAAGAAAGAAAGAAAGAAAGAAAGAAAGAAAGAAAGAAAGAAAGAAAGAAAGAAAGAAAGAAAGAAAGAAAGAAAGAAAGAAAGAAAGAAAGAAAGAAAGAAAGAAGAAAGGAAAAGAGAAAGAGAGAGAGAGAGGAAAACCAGGCATGGTGGCACACACAAAGGCATTAGGGAGGCAGAGATAGGAGTATTAAGATGCTTGCATGCCACTATACCCATATATATATATATATATATATATATATATATATATATATATAGTCCATAATGAATTACATTTTTAGTGGGCAAACAATGAGTTGTTATCCCCAATTTCTGATGCCCCCCTCCCCATCCCCAATCAGCTGGATATCCTCCTCCGTGGGCTGTCTGGATCAGTCCTTGTGGCAGGGGACCATGGATAGCCTAGTACTCAGCCTGGTCCTCCTGGCCCAAGTGTGTTGTTACCGAGGGCTGCCATGCCTCTGGATAGTCTCCCCCATCAGAGTCCGCCCCCTCTTCCGCTCAGTTCCCTGAATCGTGGTGGGTGAGTAGTAAAGCTGCTTTAATGTTGTGAGCTTAGGGGTCTTTGTGTTGAAAATTGTTGGTTTCTGTCACCCTGGCTTATCCTGTGTTGATTGAATGGCTGTGGCTGTGGGTCCCTTGTTCATCCCGTCATTCTCTGCGCATACTCAGATTTTTCTGCTTTCTTTATTCAGTCATTTTTATGTCTCCTCATCCCTCACTCTGTGCAGCTCTATAACTAAGGTTCTTCAGAGACAGGGCTATCAAGCTCTTGTGATGAGTGTCATCGTGGAAGTGGTCCCACATCAAGCTGCTGTAGGAGACTTTCATCCATGTTCCAACACCAAGAAGCTGACTGTGTTCTCCTAACTGTTTGGATATGCTCCTGTAATTTACCATAAAGCAATTCAAAATTCAGAATGTGGAGCCAGGCCTGCATGGTGGCACACACCTTTAATCCCAGCACTCAGGAAGCAGAGGTAGGAGACTCACCATGAGTTCAAGGTCACCCCAATACTACATAGTGAATTCCAGGTCAGCCTGGGCTAGAGTGAGACCCTACCTCAAAAAAATACATATACATATATATACACACAAAAGAAAGAAAGAAGAAAGAAAGAAAGAAAGAAAGAAAGAAAGAAAGAAAGAAAGAAAGAAAGAAAGAGAAGAAGTCACATAAGGGCTGAAGACATGGCTCATGGGTTAGGGTGCTTGCCTGCAAAGCCTAACGACCCAGGTTTAATTCCCCACTACCCACTTAAAGCCAGATACATAAAGTGGCACATGCATCTGGAGTCTGTTTGCAGTGGCAAGAAGCCCTGGCTTCTGTCTCTTCTATCTCTTTCTGCTTGCAAATAAATAAAAATAAAAAAGGAAATAATAATAAATGCTGGTGAGGATGTGGAGAAAGATGAGCCCTTTTGCATTGTTGGTGGGAATGTAAACTGGTACAGCCATTGTGGAAATTGGTGTGGAGGTTCCTGAGGCAGCTGAAAATAGATTTACCATATGAGCCAGCTCTACCACTCTGTGATGGTTTGATCCAGGTGTCCCCCACAAACGAATGTGTTCTGAATGCCCAATCCCCAGTTGATGGCAGCTTGAGTATTGGAACCCTTTTGGAGCTGTGTTGTTAGGGGCAAACTTATGGGGGTTATAGCCAGCTTCCTCTTGCCAGTGTTTGGAACACTTTCCTGTTGCTTTTGTCCACCTGATGTTGGCCAGAAAGTGATGTCCACCCTCTGGTCATACCGTCATTTTCCCTGCCATCATGGAGTTTCCTCTCGAGTCTGTAAGCCAGAATAAACCCATTCCTCCCATCAAAAAAAAAAAAAAACAAAACGATAAAAACACTAGAAGTAGGGATGTGGGGCTAGAGATATGGCTCAGCAGTTAAGGCACTTGCCTACAAAATTAGGGATGTGTGTGGCTCTCCTACACCTCTGAGCAGCCAGAAGGTGGTGATTAGCTCACATTCTCCCACCTAAGGACATAATCAATCCCCAATGTGGCTCAGTGGTTCAAGTCTGTCCCAAGCAGGTTCGGGAAGGGCTGGTACTGAGGCCTCCTGGCTCCGAGTCAGGGCATCTCCCCACACCTACTCTTAGAAACCAGTTGATGAAGGGCACACAAAACAAGAACTCGGCTTCAAAATCATGGGCTGCTGCTGGGTGTGGTGGTACACATCTTTAATCCCAGCACTTTGGAGGCAGAGGTAGGAGGATTACTGTGAGTTCGAGGCCACCCTGAGACTACATAATGAATTCCAGGTCAGCCTGCACTAGAGCAAGACCCTGCCTCAAAAGAACTAAAATTTAAAATATAAAAATAAATCATGGGTTGCTGACCAGGAAAAATGTGTTAATGGTTTAATTCTCCCTATTTGGGAGCCAAGTTTCTTTAATAAACATAATTCAAATCACTAAAAGTTTGGAAACCACCCCCCAAGTTACATGAAGGCACTTTTCTTTTTTAAAATATATTTTATTTATAAGGAGCTGCAAACGAGCTCCAGATGCATGTGCCACTTTGTGCATCTGGCTTTATGTGGATCCTGGAGAATTGAACACACATTAGGCTTTGCAGGCGTGTGCCTTAACCTCTGAGCTCCAGCCCCCACAAAGGCACTTTCAAAGATACCGTGGAATACCCATCAGGACATGAGTCGCTGTGGATTCAGGAGGCACACAGCTTGGGTTGGTGAATGTGGTTTGTAAGAAGCTGGTACCTTCACCCTTTCCTTTGAGTCTCCCAATCCTGACACTGGGAGGACAGTACAAAGTGGCCCCTGAGGCCAGGCGGGTAGACAGATACAGACACCAAGACTCAGCCCTGGTAGAAATGCCTCCCTGAAGGTCATGGTCATTCCATTCCATGACACATGCAAGCATAGAATCCAGCTTTCCTAGACACGTGTTCTCTGCTGTATCCTGAGAATAATAACCTACTTTTATGTTTGAATACTCTGTTTATCGTCTACCACTCATTAAGAAAACCAAGGTTTAGCCAATAAATCCTAGAGGAAGGATTTGAACGCCTGGAAGTCCACCTTCTAATTCAGGTGCAGTCTTCTGACTTTGGTCGCCTCTAGTCCAACACTATTCATGTCTTAAAATATTTATCTATCTATCTATCTATCTATCTATCTATCAATCTATTTATTTATTTATTTATAAGGAGAGACAGAGAGTGGGCGTGCCACTGCAAACAAACTCCAAGTGCATGTGCCACTTTGTGCTTTACATAGGTACTGGGGACTCGAACCCAGGCTGTTAGGCTTTGCAGAGAAGCTCCTTTAACAGCTAAGCCAGCTCTCCAGCCCCTCTATTCTTTGTTTGTTTGTTTGTTTTTCAAGGTAGGGTCTCGCTCTAGCTCAGGCTGACCTGGAAATCACTATGTAGTCTCAAGGTGGCCTGGAACTCACTGTGATTCTCCTGCCTCTGCCTCCCTCCCCCACACCCCGTGCTGGGATTAAAGGCGTGCACCACCACGCCCAGCTTTCATTCACTTTTTATTAGGTATCTGACAAAGTACGACACAGCCAGGAAACAGGCTGACCAGAGCCAGGCTCCCATCCCAGGTCAGGGCAGGACCAGGTCAGGCAGCACAGGACAGACCTTGTGCTTGAATAATGGAGGCCTTAATTCCCTAGGGCCGCCATAACAAATCACCACAAAGCTGATGACTTATGGCAGCAGATGTGTATTCCCTCAGAGCTCTGCAGCCAGAAGACAAGAGATAAATAAATGTTAGAGGCTCAAGAGAAAGCTCCCTCCATTGAGTGCTCTCTCGAAGGACTCAGAGGCTTTGGGGAATTCCCAGTGTTCCTGGATTTGGGAACTTTACCTTCTACCTTTGTCTATATATGGCCTAGTCTGCTTCACTTTCTTCCTTCCTTTCTTTCTTTCTTCTCTTTTTTCTTTCTTTCTTTCTTTTTTTTTTTTTTTTTTTTTTTTTTTTTTTTTTTTTTTTTTTTTTTTTTTTTTTTTTTTTTTTTTTTTTTTTTTTTTTTTTTTTTTTTGGTCTCACTCTAGCCCAGGCTGACCTAGAATTCACTATGTAGTCTCAGGGTGGCCTTGAACACACCATAATCCTCCTAACTCTGCCTCCCCAGTGCTGGAATTAAAGGTGTGCACCACCATACCAGCTTCCCATTCTTTCCTTCCTTATTTCTTAATATTTTATTTATTTATAAGGAGAAAGAGGAAAGAGAGAAAGAGAGAGAGACAGAGAGAATGGGCTAGAAGACTATACTTTCAGGGATCATTTCTATAGTCGGAGAGAATGGGCTAGGCTAGGAAGATAGCTCAAGTCAGTAAAGTACTGTCACAAAAGCATGATGACCTGAGTTCAGATCCGACGCACTCACATAAAAACTGAGCTTGGTGTTTATAATCTCACACTGGGGAAGCACAGATAGAAGGATCCCCAAGGTTTGCTGGCTAGCTTGTCTAGCTGAATTGATGAGCTGTCTTTAGTGACAGACTCTCTCAAAAAACAGAGTGATGAGGAAGACATCTGCCATATTCCTCTGGCCTCCATACACATGCCCACACTTGTGCCCACACACGTGAACATGTATACACACATCCATGAAAACCACACACATACACAAGCAAAACCAAATTTTTTAAAGGACACCTATCATTGTATCCTTAGGTTAATTATATCCACAGTCATCTTTCCCAAATATGGTCATATGCACAAGCATTCAATCTACTTCAAGGAAGAGGCTGCCTTCAGCCCACAGTGTCACCCTGTTCCTCAGGCCAGGCCTTGGTCAGGCAGGCAGTGGGAAAGCGACTTTGGTCCCCTAGGGCCAAGGCTTGGGAACCAGGCCAGCACACTGGCTATTCAAGGCCAGCAGGGTGGAAAGGGGTAGTTTGTGAGGGTCAGGGAGGCTGGGAAAGAAAGCTAAGCCTGGAGGGCTAGGACAGGGCTCAAAGCACATTCCTAGGCTACTTAGGTATCCTGAGAAGGCGGGAGCTGTGCTAATGGCCTCAGCTGTGGCCAGGCCACAGTGCCCTCCTGGGGCTAACCTCATTTGACTCCTCAAACCAGAGCTGGGCTTCCTCCCAGTTCTTTATCAGCTGAGGCTAGAAGGACTCAGGACCCTGTGGTCACGGTGCCCGGCAAGGGACAGTGGCCTTGCAAGAGCGCCTGGCTGTTAAGATAGGAACAAGGGAAAGAGAAGTCAGAGATGCCTGGCTGTGCGTAACCCTGACTTCATTCATATTTACCAAATCCACTGTTTCCAGCAAGTAGAGAAAGGAATGAGACATGGGCAAATGAAGGAAAATGCCTGGAAGACTTGCAAGTCACCATCGTGTCGTGATTTAAGGGTTAGGGAGGTGCTTTTGGGGATCCTGAAAGAGGTGGTGAAAGAAAACAGTGGGCATTGCAGTGAGAGTGCCTGGCCTCAAAGTTCAGCTCCTCGGCATGCTATGCAACCTTGGGCTAGTTACTCAACCTCTCTTAATCTTAGCCCTCTTCTCTGTACACTCGAGACCACAAAAAACCCTACATCATAGGGCTGTTGTGAGGATTAGGTTCAATCAGCCAAAGAAGCAGTGAATACGGTACCTGGTATGCACAAACACCCAGCTAATGCCAGCTAGCATGAGCCAGCCATCCTGGAGGTAAACCCTGACGGAGGAAGGTGTGATGGTTAACGTCATTTGCCACATTGTGAATCTGGCTGCTTGGTCAAACACCAGTCCAGAGGGCTGCTGGGGGAGGATTTTTTTTAAGTGATTAATACTTAAGTCAGCAGACTCTGAATAAAGCAGGTCACCTTCCATAACATAGTTGAGCCTCATCCAATCAGTTAAAAGTCTTTGGAGAAAGGACTGTCATTTTCTGAGGAAGAAGATATGCTCTTCTAGAAACCGTTGCAACATCAACTGTTCCTTGGGCTCCAGGAGTCTGCTGGGCTGCACCATGGATGTAGGATTTACCATACCCACAATCATGTAAGGTGATTCCTTAAAATAGAGCAATAGATATTTGATGATAGACAGACAGGCAACCAGGTAGACAGATGGACAGGTGGATGATAGGTAGAGACAGACAGGTGATGGAGATAGAAATAGATGATACAGACAGGAAGAGATAGATGATAAAGACGGATGGATGGATGGGGATCTGTCTGTTTGCCCATCCTGTTTCTCTGAGGATCTCAAACACCACAAGATTAGTGGGCAGGAATCACAGGACAAATGTCCCAGAAGCCCAAGGCTGTGCTGTGGAGGATGAACAGACCAGGGAAGCCACAGCACAAGGCACCAGACATCAGGAAATTCCACAGGACAGTCACAGAAATGTGCTTCTGATGGAGAAGAAACCTACCTCTTGACTGGGCCAAAGGATGTCATACAGAAATGCCAGAGCAGGCCACATCTCTGCCTGACAGCACTTCAGCTCTGAGTCACATGGCAGACACACCTGAGATGACAGGTCCACAGAAGGAGGCCAGGCTGCCCGGGCTGTCCTCTGGAATGTGGGTGCGGCCACCCTACGTGGAGATTTGGAATGTGCTGTGCTGCAAAGTGAATTCCTGGTGCATTGTTGAGACTCTGGTGATGCTGAAGGCAGGCTGGCAGGAAATGCAGCACCCAGTGCTGGAGCTCCTGCAGGGCGGGCAGTGGGAGGTGGCTTCGTCCTGGAGTCCTGCTCTCAACCTGGTGCCAAGTGGATCCTGGTGACACAGTAGAGTTGTCAGTTCTAGGGGCATCTTTCTTCCTTGTAA
The DNA here is from genome assembly GCA_004024765.1 of Zapus hudsonius. Taxonomy (NCBI): domain Eukaryota; kingdom Metazoa; phylum Chordata; class Mammalia; order Rodentia; family Dipodidae; genus Zapus; species Zapus hudsonius. Next base: position 14,306 of record PVHP010007251.1, on the reverse strand, counting down.
ACAGGCTTTGTGCCTGCTTTTTCTATTCTGTGGTTTCTTTTTCTCATCTTTCGCTTCTTTTCTTTTCTTTTGAGTCAAGGTCTTACTATGTAGCTCCGGCTGCCCTGAAACCTGTGATCTTGCCTCAGCGTCTCAAGCGCTTGGATTGTACGTACACACCATTGTACCTGGCTTTATGACCGCCCTTTCGATCATGTCATATCCTTGCACTATCTTTCTTCCAACTATTTAAGGGCCAAGAGAGGACAAGGGCAGGAGGCACCCTCCTCGATGCTTTAGAATGTCACGGCCAGTGTTCCATTTTCCAGCAGCACAAAGGCCAGGCTATGCTGAAAAATCTTCCTGCCAAAACACTTTAAAATTGTTGTAAAATATATCTAACATAAAAGTTCGGGGCATGAAATATATTCACATTGTTGTAGAACCATCACTACTATCCCTCTCCAAACTTTTTTGTCCTCCCAAATGGAAACTCTTCCCATTAAACACTTCCTCCCCCAGGCTCCCCTGTAGTCTATATTCTCTACATATAAATTCGATCATTCTAGAAACTTCAGAGCAGTGAATGATACAGTAATATATCCTTTGGATTGCTTCACTTAGCATAATGTCTTCAATGTTTTCTATTTGTTTGATTTTGTTTTTGATACAGAATCTCGCCTTGTTACCCAAGCTGGTCTCAAGTTCCTGAGATGAAGTGAGCTCCCACTTCAGGGCTGGGACTCCAGTGGAATTTCATTCCCTATAAGGCTAAATAGTATTCAATGGTATGTGTATACCTACCACATACTGCTTATTCAGGCCTTCACTGCTGACCGTGTGAGACATTCCCATCTTCTGTCTATTATGCATAATGCTGTTAGGTTGTGAACATGGATATAACCAGTGATATTCAAGTCTGTTTTTCTTTAAAGTTCTAGCTAGTGACTTTTCTCCCTAGAAATGCATTCATTTTTTTCTGAATGTGAAATGCTACTGATAGGTTTTTCCATATTCTCTTATGATGTGTATAATCTCTGCTGTATTGTGTACTATCCACCTTGACTGGACTGTGGCCATCTTGAGTAGTAACCAGCATGTTTGACCCCTGAGAAACCCTGGCCTGTTTCCCTGCATAGTTTCCCAGCACACTGATAAACAAAACCACTGGAGTGCTATGTGGAGCTGTGTGCCCGGACTCTGACGCTGTCAGCGCTAAGAATGTGCCTCAAGTCTTTGATATTAGCCTGAGATAAACCAGGCACACTGGGATTGGTTTGAAGTCACTTTTGTCCTCACCACTGAAGAGTCCCTTCCTTCTGACCCACCTCGGGCTGCACTGTTCCAGAACAGTATCCTTCTTAAATATTCATATTCTTTATTAGTATTTTCTTTTAGTTTTTGGCATATGTGCATATACATATGTAGAGTATGTGTGGTGTGGTGTGTGATCTATGCACATGAAGTGCAAATGTGTGGCACCCAAATGCATGCATAGGCCAGAGAAGAACCTCAGGTGTCCTTCCCTCATCACTGATCTGTGTATTTCCTTGAGGCAGGGTCTCTCCCTCAACCCAGAGCTGCTGTCAGTGAGTTCCGATGATTCTCAGGTCTCTGTCCCCAATGGACTGGGGTTACAAACATGCATGGCCATACCCAGATTTTTATGTAGGTTCTGGGGAGTTGAAATTGACAGTCTCTGGCCACAGAGGCAAGTGGCAAGAGCTCTTAACCACTTTGCCATTTCCCCAACCTCTTTCTTCTTTTTTATAGATCATCTTGTCAAGGATTTACCAACCATCTGTCTTTTTCAAATAACTAATCATTTTAGTTAGAATTGGGTTCAGTTCTAAGTTAGAGAAAACCTCTAAATAAGAGTGCTTAACATAATACATTCTTTTCCTCTCTGCTAAAGTGTCTAGGAAGTTTAGTTCAGGGCTGGTTTGGTGACCCATGGGGTCAGGGAACCAAGTTCCTTAGATCTTACTGTTTTTTTTTCCCCTAGGAAGGAAAAGTTAGGGTACAAGGTACAAAGGTCACCCTTTTGTCCAAGATAGTTATTGGGCTCCAGCCAGAATTCCAGAGAGGAGGAGGGAGAGAGGAGGGGCATACCCTCTGTCTTAACATCTCCTGAGACTGCACATACCATCCCTGCCCCTGAGCCACTGGTCAGAATATACTCAGACAGCTAGATCAACTTGCAACAGTGGTGCACACATCTTTAATCCCAGCACTCGGGAGGCAGAGTTAGGAGGATCGCCATGAGTTTGAGGCCACCCTGAGACTACACAGTGAATTCCAGGTCAGCCTGAGCTAGAGCAAGGTGTGAGATCCTATCTCAAAAAAGAAAAAGAAAAAGAAAATTGAGGAAATGGTGTTTATTTCTTCATGCAATCATTGTCATATTTTTACATCTATATATGTTATGAATGTCACAATACATTTTTGAAAAACTTTTAAACGATATTTTTATTTATGTATTTGCAGGAAGAGAGAAGGAGAATGGGTGTGCCAGGACCTAGTGCTGCTTCAAAAGAACTCCAGACACGTGCGCCACTTTGTGCATCTGGCTTTATGTGGGTCCTGGGGAACTGAACCCAGTCTGTCAAGGCTTTGCAGTGCCTTTAACCACTGAGCCACCTCTCCAACCCAAAACAAATGAACTTTTTGTTTTGTTTTGTTTTGTTTTTCAAGGTAGGGTTTTGACGTAGCCCAGGCTGGAATTCACTATGTAGTCTCAGGCTGGACTTGAACTCATGGTGATCCTCCTACCTTGGCCTCCTGAGTGCTGGGATTAAAGATGTGCACCACCACCCCTGGCTGCAAATTAACTTTGAATAACACCTTAATTTTTTTTTTTTTTTGCAGGACTGGGGATTGAATTCAGAGCCTTGTGCATGCTTGGCAAGTGTTCTACCACTGGGCTACAGTCCATGCTCTTTAAGAAACTCTTTGTAGGACAGATGGCTCAGTGGTTAAGAGGACTTATCACTTAAGCATGAGGGCCTTTCAGGCTGGAGACCACCAAGTTTGATTCCCAAGAACCCACGTAAAAATCTAGGCATGAGGGCTGGAGAGATGGCTCAGTGGTTAAAGGCATTTAACCACTTGCAAAGCCTGATAGCTCGGGTCCAATTCCCCAGTACCCACATAAAGCCAGATGCACAAAGTGGCACATTCATCTGGGGTTCATTTGCAGTAACAACAAGCCCTGGCACACCTATTTTCTCTCTCTCTCCATCTCTCTCTGCTTGCAAATGAATAAAATACATTTTAATTGATTTTTATGAACTTTTTAAAAAATATTTTATTTATTCATTTTCAAGCAGAGAGAGAGAGAGAGAGAGAGAGAGAGAGAGAGAGAGAGAGAGAGAGCACCAGGGCCACCACCTTGTGGGTCTGGCTTATGCGGGACCTGTGGAATTGAACCTAGGGCCTTAGGCACTGGAGGCAAGTGCCTTAACCGCTAAGCATCTCTCCAGCCCTGAACTTTTTAAAAATATTTTTATTTATTCATTTTTAAGCAGAGAGAAAGAGAGAGAGAGAGAGAGAGAGAGCACCAGGGCCACCACTTTGTGGGTCTGGCATATGTGGGTACTGGGGAATTGAACCCGGGGCCTTAGGCACTGGAGGCAAGTGCCTTAACCGCCGAGCCATCTCTCCAGCTCTAAAATACATTTTTAATTCAAAAAAATTAGAAAGCTAGGCATGACCACTGTAAACTCTAATGGAGGAAGAGGGAGACTGGAGAAGGGAAACCAGAGAATCCCTGGGCACCAGGTTGAGGAGCCATTTGCCTCAAGGAGGTACAAAGATAAGAGAGGGAGGGCTGGAGAGATGGCTCAATGGTTAAGGCACTTGCCTCCAGTACCTAAGGCCCTGGGTTCAATTCCCCAGGACCCACATACGCCAGACCCACAAGGTGGTGGCCCTGCTTCTCTCTCTCTCTCTCTCTCTCTCTCTCACTCTCTCTCTCTCTCTCTGCTTGAAAATGAATAAAATATTTTTTAAAAAAGAGAGGGACACCCCACTGACCTCCATTCACATGCTCATGGGGCATGAACACCTGAACACACTATATATACACACATGTACGCATGCATAAAAACACCTTTCGTTTGGTGTTTGGGTCTCACTCTGTAGCCCAAGATGATCTCAAACTCATGGTAATCTCTTGCCTCAGTTTCCCAAGTGCTGGGATCATGGGCATGAACATCTGGTCCTAAAGAAACTTTTAGCTGGGCATGGTGGCACATGCCTTTAATCCCAGCACTCGGGAGGCAGAGGTAGGAGGATCGCCGTGAGTTCAAGGCCACCCTGAGACTACATAGTGGATTCCAGGTCAGCCTGAGCTAGAGCGAGACCCTACCTCAAAAAAAAAAAAAAAAAAAGAAAATTTTTTTATGAGAAAAGGTATTTTGTAGTTCCTCTTTTCAAGGGTCTTCATTCCTGTGTGTACATCTAGACTACCCTCCCTGTCTGAAGAACATTCTCGATATATCTTATAGTACAGCCTGCAGGAAACATATCCTCTCAGCTTTAGTTTATTTGAAAGTTTGTTTTTTCCTTTTCTTGGAAGAATATTGTCACTAGATATAGACTTCTATGTATAGAGCTTGCTTTTTTTTTCTCTTAACATTTCAAAGATGTTTCAGTGTTTTCCAGCTAGTATGGTTTCTGACAATAAATCTGTAGTAATTATTATTTTTGTTCTTCTTTATGTAAAGAATCTTTTTTGTTTTGTTTTGTTTTTTTGAGGTAGGTCTCACTCTAACCCAGGCTGGCCTGGAATGCACTATGTAGTCTCAGGCTGGCCTTGAACTCACGGCGATCCTCCTACCTCTGCCTCCCGAGTGCTGGGATTAAAGGCGTGCGCCACCACGCCCGGCTATAAAGAATCATTTTTTCCTCTGAAACTTTGAAAGCTTTCTCTGGTTTTCCACAATGTGGTTCAGATGATTCTCCGTGTGCTTCTTGTTTATTCTGCTTGGAGTCCTATGAGTGTCTTGGATGTGTGTGTTTAGAGTTCTCTCCAAATTTAGAAACATTTTGGTAATTAGTTTCATCAAATGTATTTCTGTCCTGGTCTTCCTCTTTCTCAGCCTTTTTGTTTTACATTGTTGACATAGGGTCTAGTTTTGTAGCCCAGGCTGGTCTCAAATCTGTGATCCTCCTGCCTCAGCTCCTTACAGCTGTGCCCACTCTGCCAGCCTTCTTTCTCCGCCTTTGTTCTGTTGGCACATGTGGATCTGCTTGATGCTGTCCTGCTGAGTGTGGATTATTCATTACTCCTTCCCAGTTCATTGGTTTGTACTGCCTCTCAGCTATTAATCCTATCTGGTGAAATTTTCGCTTCACTTATTGAATTTTGAAACACCTAAGGCTTTTTTATGCTTTGGGATTTTGGTTTTTTGTCTTGTTATGTATTGAGGCCTGGGCTCATGTAGTCCTGTCTGGCCTGGACTCACTTTGTAGATCAGGCTGGCTTCTCCCTGCCTCTGCTTCCCGAGTGCTAGATTACAGGCATACACACCACACAGCCATGCCCTGGCTTGGTGATTTTTTCTAATTATCCTCCAAGGTGAGGACCAGCACCCAAAGTTGTCATATCTCCACATGCACGCCTGCGTTCACACACATGAGCATGCACACACACACATAAAAATCCTCCACTTTTCTTCTCACACGTGACTTCTTTTACATCTTTGAACACATGGGTGTTCACAATGGGTGTTTTAAAGTCATGGCTTTAATGGTACCAACTCTGTCATTTGATTCTGAATCTCTTGACCAGTTTTGCAGATTACATTTTACTGCCTGCTCTGCTTTCAATATATTTCATGGGATTATGAACATTATGAAGTCTACTCTGTTGAATGTTGGGCTCGTATTAAACGTTTAAGAATATCAGACTGTGTTCTGACAGGTGATTAGTTTACTTGCAGGTAAGGTTAGCTATTTCAAAAAATTTTTTTGCTGTGTGTATGTGTGTAGTATTGTGGTGTGGTGTGGTGTGTACAGATGTTAGCACCACACGGAAGTGCCTGCAGACCAAAGCAGAATGTCAAGTGTCCCCTCCACCACGTATCCTCACGTTTCCTTGAGACAGAGTCTTTTCTCTGAACCCAGAGCTGCTGTTTTCATGAACCCCAGCAATTCTCCATCTAACCTCCATCAGAGCCATCTAACCAGCCCCCAGGACAGGTCTTTAATGACCTTTACTCTAGAGATTGCCTGGTTGGTGACAATCTAGGGGGTCTCTCCTAGAGTCACACATACTCAACAAGGATGTTCCGCTCCAGTTGGGCAGAACTTGAATGCTCCCCAGCTCTGTGAGCTCCAGGAGTAGTTCAGTTTATAGCATATTTTAAATCTTTTTTTTTTTAGGTTTTTTGTTTTGTTTTTTTTTTTTTAGATAGAGAGAGAACGAATGGGCATGCCAGGGCCTCTCCCCAGCCCTCCAGTCGACTCTTTTTGTCTTTGTCTTTTCTTTTCTATTCTTTCTTTTTTTTTATTTTTATTTTTTCCAGGAAGGGTCTCACTGTAGCCCAGGCTGACCTGGATCTCACTCCGTAGTCTCAGGCTAGTCTTGAACTCATGGCGATCCTCCTACCTCCGTCTCCCAAGTGCTGGGACTAAAGATGTGCACCACTATGCCAGCTGACTCTTGACCGGCTTCACTCTGTGTCTAGGAGGTTTAGGTCCTGTAACCATCTCCAGCTTTCTGGAATCCTCCCTCTGCTCAGAATCCTCCTCTGCAGAGGAGAAGGAAGAGGGGGAGAGGGGAGGGGGAGAGGGAGGAGGAGCCTAAGCTGGGGGATGGGCTTCCAGATGAATCTGCTGCTTGTGTCCTGGGAAGAGCTGGAGTGGTTGAAGTGGAGAGCCCCAGGGGAGGAGCAGAGACAAGTTCATGAGGTTATGGGGCTTTAAGCCACTATAACTCTGAGCAAAATTCAGATCTGGAGAGGTCCCAACACAAAAATTATGTGAGTTGTCTTAACTTTTTTTGTTTTGTTTTTCCAGGTAGGGTCTCACTCTAGCCCAGGCTGACCTGGAATTCAGTATGTAGTCTCAGGGTGGCCTGGAACTCACAGCGATCCTCCTACCTCTGCCTCCCAAGGGCGGAGAGTAAAGGTTAGGGTTAGGTTAGCAGGATTAACACGAAATATTTTTTTAAATTTTATTTATTTATTTATTATTATTATTATTCATAATTAGATGCACTGAATGAAAAAATAATGAGTCGTTATACCCATTTCCACAATTTCCCTCCTCCCTGTCCCCAATTAGCTGGGTATCCTCCTCTGTATGCAAACTGGATCAGTCCATGGGGTAGGGGTTTATGGATAGCCTAGGAGTCAGCCCGGTTCCACCCCCCCTTTGTATGTTGTTCCTGAGGTGGGCAATGTCTCTGGGAATTCTCCCCCACCATGGCTCTTACAATCTTTCCTCCCCCTCTTCCGCTCATTTCCCTGAGTCATGGTGGGTGAGTATTAAGGCTGCTTTATTGTTGAGATAATTTTATTTATTTTTAAGCAGAGAGAGAGAGAGAGAGAGAGAGAGAGGGAGAGAGAGAGAGAGAAAGTGGCACTCCAGGGCCTCCTGCCACTGCAAAGGAACTCCAGATGCATGCGTCACTCTGTGCATCTGGCTTTATGTAACTGAACCTGGGCCTTTAGGGTTTGCAAGCAAGAGCCTAAACTACTGAGCCATCTCTCCAGCCCTCAACATGAAATCTTATACACTTTTGGTAGGAGAGCCAGCTGTACAGACTTTCTGGGAAATGCTGTTACATTATCTAGGAAAAGTTCAAGGGACATATATCCTGCAACTGAGTAATTCCACTTCTAAAAACATATTCCAGAGACACCCTGGCTCTCCAGTGTGTGCCAGGAAACAAGCACGAGAATATTCGTGAAGTCACTGCTCACGGCATCAAGAAATGCCGACACCCTGAGTGTCCACTGTCAGAAAAATAGAAAACTAAATTGTAGCTACTTATGACAGAATGCTACATACTACATACTGCATAAATGAAGTGGAGCCACACTCATCTTCAAAGGCAAATCTCATGAACACAATCTTGACAGAAAATGGCAAAGGAAAGCCATATAAATTTGACACTGTGAGCTTTGAAAGCAGGCAAAACTGAGCTGGGCATGTCAGCACCCGTCTTTAATCTTTTTAATCCTACCAGATTTAGGCAGGAAGATCACAGTGAGTTCAAGGCTGGCTTGGGGCTACAGAGTGAGTTCTAGGTCAGCCTGGGCTAGAGTGAGACCTTACTTTGAAAAGAAAGGGAGAAAGAAGAGAAGGAAGGAGGAAGAAAGGGAGGGAAGAGGGAAGGAAGAAAGAAAAAAAAGCAGCCAAAACTAAATGGCATATAGTTTAGGGTATGTTATATATAGTAAAAGTATGAAGAAAATACAAAATAGTCAACACAAAATTTGGAATGAGAAAAATACCTAAGATGTAAAAAGCATCAAAGATGTTAGGAATATTTTATGTATTGAGGGATATTGATGATTTTTGTGCCCATGATGTCTCTATAGGTAAGGTTTGTGGTGCAGATCACCAACACTTGGGCACCTCTTTTTTTCAATATTTTATTTATTGATTTTCAAGCAGAGAGAGAGGGCCACCAGTTTGTGGGTCTGGCATATGTGGGTACTGGGGAATTGAACCCGGGGCCTTAGGCACTGGAGGCAAGTGCCTAAACCACTGAGCCATCTCTCCAGCCCTTGGGCACCTCTTTATCTGCATCTGCTTCTGGGTTGTAGGCTTTCCTAGGTAGACACTGTCATATCTTGGTTAACGTTACCACTCTAGTTCACTGCTCTTGAGTCCTCTGAGGACGAGAGAGAGAGAGAGAGAGAGAGAGAGAGAGAGAGAGAGAGAGAGAGAGAGAGAAAGAGAATGGGAGCACCAAGGCCTCCAGCCTCTGCAAATGAACTGTAGATACATGTGCCACCATGGGCACTGGGGAATTGAACTTCGGTCCTTCTGCTTTGCAGGCAAACGCCTAACCACTAAGCCATCTCTCCAGCCCTGAAGAGTAGTTTTACTCAAACCTTGTACCAGGTCAGAGCCCAAGGAGATAGAAAGCCAGGTCAGGGAAGCCAGGTCTCTGTGGAGGACGCTGCTCTGGTCCAGGGCTATGTGTCTTCTCTCAAGAGAAGGTAGTTCTGAAGCTGGGCTCTCCTCTGACATTCCTGGCCAACATGCCAATCATGATGCAGATATTTTGGAGTTCCTCTGCCAATGCATAGATAATTTTGTGATATCCACAAATTCTTGTCTTATTAACTCAAAGAACTGAAAATCCACAAACTAGAGGGTAAATTTGAGAGAGATTTTGTGAGATTAAGGGAAGGAAAGATGGGACTGGAGAAATTGTTCAGCAGTTAAGGTGCTTGCCTGTAAAGCCTAACAACCCAGGTGTACATAGTTCATTTGTGGTGGTTATAGGTTCACAGTGCCTTGCCCATTCTCTCTCTCTCCTTGCAAATAACTAAATAAAATATTAAAAGAGAGATAGAGAGAGGCAAACGTGCAGAGAATGCCTATGAGAAGATAGGCGGAGCAAAGGCCGACAATGGGTTATTTAAAAACAACATTTTGAATCCTGAAATAATATGTTTAAAAATTTTTTTGTGGCTCTGGTTATCAAAATTCCAATGATCACTTCATTAAGTCAGTTTGAATTATTATCCAATTAAATACTACTATGGTCTGAATATTTGTGTCCCCTCGTGCTGAAATACTAAAGCCAAGTAGTATTAGGAATATTAGGAAGTGAGACCTTTGGGATGCAGCCTTGGCCCTCATGACTGAGATTAGTGCCCTATAAGAGCAACCCTGAAGAACTAACCTTTATGGTCTTAGAAGTGACCACTCACCAGCCACTGAATCTGCCAGAATCTTGACCTTGGACTTCTCAATCTCTGTGGCTATCCACATGATGTGTTCTTATGGAACAAACGTCAACACGCCATGCTGTGCGTGGAGATGGACACATTTATAATCACGGCACTTCCTTGTAGTCTACACTGCCACAGGCCAATCACAGGTTTTTCTCCCAATCTTCCATGGACCCAAGCTCTGGGGGGAAGCTCAGATCTTGAGTACTATATGTAGGGACTTTAGGAGATAAACAAACTCCAGCTTTCTCTTTCTGTATGTACCCCAGGCTAGCATGAAACTCATGATCCTCCTGCCTTAGCCTCCTAGTGCTGGATTACAGACTTTTGCCACCCTACTTGGCTGTAAAATTCTTCCCTTTAATGTAAAAAGATGTAATAAAAGAAATAAAATTTGTGAAAAAGCAGATCAGTGACAACAAAGACCAGAAGGCAGTGAAGAGTTAATGCTAAGGAGTCTTCTTTGGAGTGATGGAAATGTTCTAGAATTAGATCTCTTCCCTTTTCTGGTGTGGGTGTGTATGCATATGTATGCATGTGGGTGCATGTGTGTGTGGAGGTGGGTGTGCACGAGTTTGTGCATGTGCAGGCCAGAGGTTGACTTTGGGTGTCCTTCTCATTCACTCTCCTCTTTATTTTATTGAGACAAGGTCTCTCACTTGAACCCAAAGCTCACCAATTCAGCTAATCTAGCTAACCAGCTTGCCCCAGGGATTCCCTGGCTCCACCTCCCGTGAGCTGGGATTACAGGTAGGCCACCATGCCCATCCAGCATGTATATGGGTGCTAGGGATCCCTAGGCTTGCACAACATAGGCTTTATCCACTAAGCCATCTCCCCAGCCCCTAGAATTTCTTTTTGTAAAATTTTTTTTCTTTATGTATAAGCAGGGAGACCTAGAGAGAAGAGAGACAGAAAGAGGCAGAGAGAATGAGCACACCAGGGCCTCCAGCCACTGCATATGAACTCCAGGTGCATGCACCACTTTGTGCATCTGGCTTCACGAGGGTACTGGGCAATTCAATCGAGGTTGTTAGGCTTTGCAGGCAAGCGCCTTAAGCACAAAGCCATCTCTACAGCCCTAGAATTAGATCTTGATGATGATTCTACACTTTTTTAAAAAAAAATATTTTATTTATTCATTTTCAAGCAGAGAGTGAGAGACACACAGAGAGAGAGAGAGAGAGCACCAGGGCCACCACCTTGTGGGTCTGGCTTATTTGGGTCCTGGGGAATTGAACCCGGGGCTTTAGGCACTGGAGGCAAGTGCCTTAACCACTGAGCCATCTCTCCAGCCCTACACTTTTGTGAATGTACTGAAAATCATTGAAGATACAGGCAGGAAAATCAGGAAATTAAAGCCAGCCTGGGCTACATGAGACTCTATCTCTTAAAAAAAAAAAAAAAAAGGCTTGGCATGGTGGTGTGCACACCTTTAAACCTAGCAATTGAGAGGCTGAATTAGGAGGATTTCTGTGAGTTCAAAGTCATCTTGGGACTACAGAGAGACCCTGCCTTAAAATAACAAAAACCTCACAAACAAAATTAATAATAATAAAAAATAAATGATTAGGACTGGAGAAATTGCTCAGTCCTGGAAAACAGAAGGACCTGAGTTCCATTCCCCAGTACCCATATGCAGCCAGATGCACAAGGTGGTGCATGTGTCTGGAGTTCATATGCAATGGCTGGAGGCCCTAGCACACCCATTCTCTCTCTCTCTCTCTCTCTCTCTCTCTCTCTCTCTCTCTCTCTCTCTCTCTCTCTCGTTATCTGTCTCTCTCAAGTAGATAATAAAATTTTAAAACATAAATGATTAAAAAACAAAAATGTGAGCTGGAGAGATGGCTAATGGTTAAGGCACTTGTTGGCAAAGCCTAAGGACATGGGTTTGATTCCCCAGTGCCCACATAAAGTCAGATGCACAAAGTGGCAACATGTATCTGGAGTTTGTTTGCAGTGGCTAGAGGCCCTGGCACACCCATTCTCTCTCTTTCTCTCGCACCTTGCAAATAAATAAATTCTTTTTAAAAATGCACATATATACATATATAATGTAAATGCCTTTAATTCCAGCACTCAGGAGGCTGAGGTAGGAGGATTGCCATGAGTTCAAGGCCAACCTGGGACTACAGAGCGAGTTCCAGGTCAGCTTGGGCTTAGAGCGAGACCCTACCTCAAAAAATAAAAAATAAAAAACAAACATCAATTTCAAGCTGGAGTGTCTCGGAGAGAGCATTTGTCTATATAGCAGGCACAAGGCCCTCAACACCACGGAAGAAAAAGAAGAGGTGTATTTCATCAGATGTGAATTACATTTCAACAGAAAGGAGGACATGGAGAAGGAAAAACAAACAAAGTAAACAGGACTGACAGGTTAACCAGAGCCCTTTCCAGCTTTCCATGAGTCCAATAAGCTGACCTCCTCACCCAAGAACATCTGTGGAAACCTTCACCGCAGTAACCTGGAAATGCCTCTCAGGCTGCCTCCGTGGCCATGTGCAGACATCTCTCCTTGGTGGTTATGCAAACATGGCTCAGAGAGCAGCAGCAACAACAACAACAAAAGTGCCATTTCTGCCCCAAATTAGAAAGTGCATCCTTTCATTCTGTTTTTAGCATCCTCTTTGATTCAGTATCTGTGACATCCCAGGGTGACAAAGTCACACCTCTGTGAGTAAATACTGTCACTGAATATCCACTAGGAGTTAATAACAGTTAATATAATAGTTTCCATCCCAAAAGATACACAAATGGACAGATGTAAAATGCTTTGCACACTTCCTGGCATATAGTAAATGTGCAACAAGGGTTAAACTGTGGTAATGACTGGCAGAACTCAAAGGCTCTCCATTATTCTTGACTTCCCTGACGCTAAGTCTCCAGTGTTTTGTCCCATGTCCTTCAGTATCCCCACAGCCCTGCTACTGGCCATGAGATCTGATTCAAGCTGAGGTATTGATGGCTAGTGAGACTCATCATGGTGCCTCCCTCCCTGACCCTCCCCTGGCTATCTGCTCTTGAGTCAGTTATTCCTTGGGCTCTGTCACATCTAAGTCATTTATACTTGCCATCATGTGAGCGTGAGAATGTACCATCTCCCACTGACAAAACTGACCCTTATGCCTCCCAAACTGCTTCTCCAGGAAGAAGGAGAGTGGGGCTGCGTTGAGACAGTGTGGTATCCATGGCAACAAAGCAAATGGGACCACCCTGAGGAATGGACTTTTGAAGGGGAGGAGGGTGACAACACAGTGACCAATGAAAAACCCATCCTTAGGCTCAACAACCCTAACCCCCATCTTTGCCAGCATCCCCAAGCCCCACCCAGCTCCTCCACCCTAGGCCCCACACTCCCAGCAACACTGACAGAGAGGCCAAGCGGGGGAGACCTGGGGCAAGAGACACACCCAAGATGTTGTCACCACTTCCCAAAGCCAAAAACGCCCTGGTTGAAAAACAGAGAAGTAAAACCTATAAATAATCAAGGCTGGTTACCAAATCCTCTGGGTTCTGCTTTGACCTGTGTGTGCATGTGTATGTGTGTATATAGACACAGATATGGACATAGTAGATAGAAATACATGTGCAAATACAGATAGATCTCCATTAAAAACTTGAAATAGCTGGGTCTTGTGGTGCACACCTTCAATCCCAACCCTTGAGAGGCCAAGGTGACCAGCTGCCCTGAGGAGAGGCTGGACTGGGTTGGAGGGCACTGAAGCCATTTTGATGCCCTCCTCTGTCCTGTCCCATTCACTCCAGGCAGCTAGAGCTACCCTGAGCTGAACGGCTCATGTTACAAGAAGGCCACCTTCTGTGCAGCACCCCTGCCTCCTTCTTGGGAGACCCTCCTGGTACAACAGCCCCAGCTGCACGCTATCTCATGTGGTCTACCAGATGAAGTCTGGCCCAAACAGCAGGAGGAATCCATCAGTTCTTCCTCCTCCCTCCCGCCAGAGGACAAGCTTCACTCACCAAATCAGAGTCCATGAGTGGACTGCTGTCCTTACTCTCAACTGAGATCTGGTGGCATGGTGGCACACGCCTTTAATCCCAGCATTTATGAGGATCACTGTGAGATTGAGGCCACTCTGGGACTGCAGAGTGAGTTCCAGGTCAGCATGGGCTAGAGCCAGACCCTACCTCAAAAAAAAAGGGGGGGCTGGAGAGATGCCTCAGTGGTTAAGGTGCTTGCCTGCAAAACCTAATGACCAGTAAGTACCTATATAAAGCCATATGCACAAAAGGGACGCATGCATCTGGAGTTCCTTTGCAGCAGTTGGGACCCTGATGTACCCATTATCTCTCTGGTTCTTTTTCTGTCTGTTTCTCTCTGCTTGCAATTAATTAGTTAATTAAAAAAGAACTGATCTGGAAGAGCAAACATGGGACTGAGGCTCTATG
>PVHP010007250.1:0-57430 GCA_004024765.1 Zapus hudsonius | reverse complement strand
AGACAGACCAAAACTAAATAAATAAAAATAAAATAAAATTCAGAAATGCGACTTATTATTTATGCATTATTTTGAGACCAGATCTGATTACGTAGCCCTCCCTGGCTGGTCTAGAAGTTAAGACAGTCCTCCTAAATTCTGGGATTACAGAGGCACACCCCAATACCCTGCCAGAAATGCACTTCATGGGGATTATTTAAGAGAGCTGGTAGTAACATCAAACCACCTTTCTCTTCCCCGAAATAATGTCCCACATAATGTACATGCTGGGGGGGGGGATGCTGTCATTTACAAGGCCCCCCTCCCACAGATAGGGTCTGACAAATGTCCTGGCTGTCCACCTTGTACACAGCTCCCTCCAGAACTGGACATCAGTATGACAGATCCCACAGACGCCTCCTGGCCTTCTCTAATTGCAAGTGAAATGACACCTCTATAAAGATCTCCTCTCCTACCCCCTTCCTCCCCACAACTGGTGGAACTCAGAGCAAACTAAGCACTGGGAGAAAAAATAAATAAATAAAAAGCACTTTAGAGCCCAGATTGGTGGTGGACTTTTATCCCAGCACTCCAGAGCCAAGATAAGATAGCTGAGTTTGAGAACAGCCTGAGACTACAGAGTGAGTTCCAGGTGAGCCAGTAAGATCCTACCTGGGGGGGACAAACAAACAAACTTGGGGCTGGAGACTCAGTGGTTAAGTCATCTGTCTGCAAAGCCTAGCCAGCAGATTCCATTCTCCAGTCCCCACATGGAGCCAGATGCACAGAGGCATCTAGAGTTCGTTTGCAGCGACTAGAAGCCCTGGTGCGCCTGTTCTCTCCCTCTCTCTCTTTGGAAATGAATAAATTTTTTTAAAAAGTGACTTTGTGCTTGAAAAACAACTTGAGGGCTGGAGAGATGGCTCAGCGGTTAAGGTGCTTGCCTAGTACCCACAGAAAGAGGCACAAAGTGGCACATGGAGGTCACTTACAGCAGCAAGAGGCCCTGGTGCATCCTCTCTCTCTCTCTCTCTCTCTCTCTCTCTCTCTCTCTCGCTCGCTCGCTCGCTCTCTCTCTCTCATAAATAAAAAAACTCCTCTCATTCCCTTTATCCAAAAAAGATAAGCGAAAAACCGAAGCAAATAAAATACGTTCATTATAGGGTAAGACAATTTTTGTTAGGCAATGGAAAACATAAAAACCCAAACCATGAGCTGAATGAATGAAATTCCAACACTTAAATAAATAAAATCATAAGCCAATGAAAAAATTCTAAAGTGAAATAACTGAATAAAGCAAGATAAACCAAAATACGAGGAAAAGAAAAAGAACCGCGAAAATAAGTGGAATGAGTAAATTGAGCCCCATAACCAGGGAAGGAAACGGGGGACCCATGGCCAGCGCTTTCCCGCCGGTAGGTGGCGCTCCTCGTCGCGGCGTCCCCGCGCGCGTCCCGAAGCCGGTGCGCTCTCCGGCTCCCTCGGGGCGAGGGTCCCGGGCCCCCTTGGGTGAAAAACGGGCACGAAACCCCTTTAACCCCCGTTGCCCTGGTTGCCTGCCAAGAGAGATTGGATGCGCCACATCCCGCGCAGGATACGGGCCACCAAATGAATGAATGAATGAGTAAATAGAATGCAGATGCATCCACTAAACGAATGAATGAATGAATAAAATGCAGATGCATCCGGGCGTGGTGTTGCACGCCTCTAATCCTAGGCCTGAGAAGGGAGGCAGAAGCGGGAGGATCGCCGTGAGTTCGAGGCCAGGCTGGGGCTACAGAGTGAATTCCAGGTCAGCCTGGACAACAGTGAGACCCTACCTCCAAAAAAAAAAAAAAAAAATCCGCAGGGCGTGGTGGCGCACGCCTTTAATCCCAGCACTCGGGAGGCAGAGGTAGGAGGATTGCTGTGAGTTCAAGGCCACCCTGAGACTACATAGTGAACTCCAGGTCAGCCTGGACTAGAGCGAGACCCTACCTCGAAAAACCGGAAAAAAAAAAATCCAAGTATCAGGCCGGGCTTGGTGGCGCAGGTTTTTAATCCCAGTACCCTGGGTTCGAGACCAGCCTGGGCTACAGTGAGACTCGAAAAGCACAAAAGAAAGAAGTAAAGGAACTGAGAGAAGGGAAGGGGGAGTGCCATCATAAGACTCGCTCAAACAATGTAACTAATTTTGGATAATAAAGCTATCAAAAAATAAAAACAAAATAACAAAAAACCCAACCCCTCCCTCCCACGCCCCCTCCGGGTTTACCTGCGGCCCCAGGCCCTGGGCGCTGGGGGATGGGGACAGGGGCTGCTCACATGCAGATGTTGCTGTGACCATCGGGCGGGCGCCCTGGAGGGAGGCCGAGGCAGGAACAAAGCCGAAGCGTTTTCTACATGTGAAAAGCCTGCATTCCTAGGCGGGGGGCGCCGACCCCTCCCCATTCACACTGGGACCACACAGGGCGCGCCTCTCGCGCCAAATGCTCCGAGGTCCGTTCCAGCCTTTCTTTTGACCCGGGCAGATGCATACGAAATGTAGATATTTCCCTAAACGGCCGGCTTTGACATTTAATGCGATCCTAAGTAGTCTGAAATGTGGACGGGATTAGGTGGAGGCTGGGGGCCCACAGGGACACTTGGGCAAATCCTCCTAAATTCCCCAAGACAATTGTGTGTCACCACACGGATTCGCCGGGCCCCAAATGAGAGGCTGATGAACTTCTGCCTCCTCCCATGGTCGCCCCGCTCACCCTGAGCCTGTGTCCTTCTTGGGGGAGAGCGAGGTGAATGTACCCGAATGTACTGGCTTTGGGTCCGGGCCTTGTTTACTTTGGCCAGAGCCAGCTGCCTCGGTAGATTGAGTGTGACCCCCGTCACAAACCCACCCACCCTGGGCCACTGTTTAACCCTCACTCTAACAAGGCCCTGAGGGTCAAGGATGCGGAGGCCCTCCAACCTTGGTGCTGTTACAGGCCATTCCCACCTCTGGACCTACCATAACGAGGCCAGGCCTGGATGGAAAGACTACAGAAATTTCATTTTCCTCTTGAGAAAAGGGTCGCACTTAAATACCCGGGAATTTATGCAATCCAGGCTGGCCTCGAACTCACTGGTAGTCCCTCCTGCCTCGGTCTCTCAAGGGCTCTGACAAACAATAAAAAAGCCCCCCGTGTTGGTCATAACAGAAGCAAATATATACAGGAAAAAAGAACAAGATAGATTAAAGGGTCATCCCAAGCCAAGACGTACTCTGCGTTATTATCTGGGGTTTACCACAGAGGACTGAGACAGCTTCTTGGATTCTAAAGTTTCTGGAAAACCGGGCGTGGTGGCGCACTCCTTTAATCCCAGCACTGGGGAGGCAGACCCTACCTGGGGGAGAAAAAAAAAGTTTCTGGAAGTGGGAAAGAGGGAGAAAGACAGAAGAGGGGGAGGGAGAAGAGGGGATTGCACACACCAGAGGAGCGATCAGGAACTGGGGTGGGTTTTAGGGGAGAGGGGACTGCCCTGAAAGGGAGGGGTCTTGGGTGTGCAGAGGTAGAGGAGGGCAGTGTGCTGGAGATGGAAGAAAGCTCTTGGACTGACATTATGGATACAAGGCAGGCGCCATCTTGCCAGGCAAAGAAAGCCCGGAGCTGGGGCATGATCAGTTAGTTGCTTTTCTCCAGGAAGCGTCCAAGAGGGACCCTTGTGAACTGAGATGAAGGGTGGGGACAGGGTGACTGGGGGAACAGGGCATGGAGGCAGCACAGGCGAAAGGACTCACCAGCATTGGATGCTAGGTCCCTTTGCATCACATTTAAAAATTTTTTTTCATGTTTTATTTTCAAGCAGAGAGAGAGAGAGAGAGAGAGAGAGAGAGAGAGGAGAGAGAGAGAGAGAGAGAGAGAGAGAGAGAGAGAGAGAGAGAGAGAGAGAGAGAGAGAGAGAGAGAGAGCCGGGGCCTTAGGCACTAGAGGCAAGTGCCTTAACCGTTGAGCCACCTCTCCAGCCCTGCATCACATTTTAATTTTGTTTTTTCAAGGTAGTGTCTTGAAAGATAGGCCCAGACTGACCTGGAATTCACTCTAGTCTCAGGGTGGCCAGGAACTCAGTCTTCCTACCTCTGCCTCCAGAGGGCTGAGATTAAAGTCAGGTGGCACTCCACCCAGCTCCTCATCTTAATTAATAAATTTTTATTTATTGTGTGTGTGTGTGTACACACCAGGGCTTCTTGTCTGCAAAGGAACTTCAGATGCTTACATCATTTTTTAAAAAAAATGTCTGGCTTACATGTGTAGTTTGGGAATTGAATCTGGGTGGGCAGACTTTGCAAGCAAGTACACAAGTACCTGTAACTGCTGAACCATCTTTTTCCAGCCCCACAATCTGATCTCTAATCCTCACACTGGGCGCCAAGGAAAAGTTCCCGCATTTTACAAATCTGCCAAGGAAGCCAGGAGTGGTGGTGCCTATCTGTAACCCCAGGTCTTGGGAGGCTGAGGCAGGGGAAATGCTACGGTCAAGGTTAGCCTGGATGATACGGTAAATTACAGGCTAACCAGGCTACATAGTCAGGCTAGCTTCATTTTATTTTTGAGGGAGTTCTCTTTTCTTTTTTGAATTTATTTGCATGGAGAAAGAATGAATGTGGGTGCACCAGAGTCTCTAGTCACTGCAAATAAACATGTGCCACCCTGTGCATCTGGCCTTTTGTGGATACCCAGGTCATTAGGCTTTGCAGGCATGCGCCCTAACCGCTGAGCCATCTCTCCAGCCCCAAGACTGTCTTAAAAAGCAGCCCTTGGGTTGGAGAGATGGCTTAGTGGTTAAGGCCCTTGCCTACAAAGCAGAAGGACCCGTACCCATGTAAAGCCCGATGCACAAAGTGGCACGTGTCTGGAGTTCATTTGCAGTGGATGGAGGCCCTGAGGGCGCCCATTATATCTGCATCTTTCTCTCTCTCTCCTCTCTCTCAAATAAATGATTAAAAAAAAAAAAACAGCCCTACACTCCCCCTAAAAATCATCCAGGAGCCAGGCGTGGTGGCACATACCTTTAATCCCAGCACTTGGGAGGCAGAAGTAGGAGGATTGCCATGAGTTCAAGGCCACCCTGAGACTAGACTACATAGTGAATTCCATCCAGGTCAGCCTGGACTAGAGCGAGACCCTACCTTGAAAAACAAAACAAACAAAAATCATCCAGGAGCTTCCCAGAGATAGTCACTGCTCCAAGTAGCCAGAAAAAGGGCCATTAGTGTAGGGATTTCAGGACATGGTGGCAGGAGGCAGAGGGGAAAGCCGGGGAAGGCCAAGGTAGGCTGCTGGACCTGAGTCAATGGAACACCTGGGAGAGGGTTGAGGGTGCCATCCAGTGGGCATGGGACCATGGTAGAAGGCCTACCCAGCTGGGAGGGGTCCTGAAGCACATGCTGACAGTTGTAAATATTGTAAACTTCAGTAGCTGACTGGGGGGGGGGGAGGGCTGTGAACGAGTCCAAAGGCTATAGAGGTAGGAAGATCACCATGAGTTCAAGGCAACCCTGAGACTACATAGTGAATTCCAGGTCAGCCTGGGCTAGAGCGAGACCCTACCTCGAACCCCCCCCCCCAAAAAAAAAAAGAGAAACCAAAACCCTAGCAAGTAAAATACTGTCATTCACCGGTGTGGCCTACAGAAGCCACACCTGTTAAATCTCACACTTGCACAGTTTGCTTTGGGATTTCTCAACTTCATCATGGTGGCATAGCGAGTGATGCACATGGAATTTCCACTCTTCTCAGGACCCAATCAGCCATGTTTAAACCTTGGCTTAAAACAGGCCTGCCCGATATGTGCCACCTTGTGCTGAGTGTTGAAAATTTATTTATTCAATATACCTAATTCACTGACCATCATAGCTTAATTCCCCACTATAGGGTAGGGTCTTGCTCGAGCCCAGGCTGACCTGGAACTCACTGTGAAGTTTCAGGGTGGCCTTGACTCACAGCAATCCTCCTACCTCTGCCTCTTGAGCACTGGGATTAAAGGCATGTGCCACCACGCCCAGCTCATCCATGTGTTTCTTGGGATAGGACTTTCTCCCTGATTTCAGAGCTTGTAGGTTTCATGAGCCCCCTCAGGTCTGTTTCCAACAGGCCTGGGGTTACAGATGTATTTGGCCACGTCTGTTTACATGGATACTGGGGAATGAACTCTCATGGTTTCATGGGAATCTCTCTTACCTACTGGCCTCCCAAAGTTCTAATTTCTTTAGATTTCTTCAAAGATTCTAAGAAGGTTAATCTTCACTGTCAACAGGATGATTTGGAATCATGAGGAGACACCTTTGGGCATGTCTGTGAGGGCATAGCTAATGGTGATGACCTTGAACTTCTGATCATTCTGTCTCTATCTCCCAAGTGCTGGGATTCCCAGCCTGTGCCAACATGCGTGAGTTATGAGGTTCTGGGGATCTGAACCAAGTACATGCCAAGCAGGAACTCTAGAACTGAGCCACATCCCCAGCCTTTGTCAAGGGGTCACCATGATACTGGGGCAGGTCTCATTCAAGCCCAGCCTGACCTGGAACACATGTTGACCCTCCTACTTCAGCCTCCCCAAGTGCTGGGACTAAAGGCATATGTTATCATGTCTGGCATATTTGCTTTTTTTTTTTTTTTGAGGTAGGGTCTCACTCTAGCCCAGGCTGACCTGGAACTCACTCTAAAGTCCCAGGGTGGCCTCGAAGTCACAGTGATCCTCCTACCTATGCCACCTGTGTGCTGGGATTAAAGACACGAACCACCACACAGGGCTTTTATTTACTTACTTACCTGTGTGCGCATGTGCATGCTGGGGTCTCTTCATGTGGGTGGTTGGGGAACTGAACCCAGGCCGGCAGGCTGTATGAAGCAAGTGCCTTTAACCAAGGAGCCATCTCCCAGCCCCCACCATGATCCTTGGAAGGCCCAAGATTCCAGTGCTTTTGCCTGAGGGTGTTACAGGCAGGTGCAGTGAGCCCTGTTTGTAATTTTTAAACAAATGACTCCTAACAGATCAGTCATCTCCTCTTAACCCAATTATGCCCTAATGGCCATCATGAATTTTCTGAGTCTCTGATCATTTGCTGGACCAGGCACTGATGTTCTGTGCCAACAATCTTGTCAGCACTAGCACTAAACCCCGGATGCTAAGATGCTCCAACAGCTGCAAGAAGGACCGGGCGGGATTGTTCTGGTAAGATCACGTTTTAATTGCCTATGACACAGACACATTACATACTGGCTCTAACTTAATAGTCTGGAGGGTTTAAAGAAAAACAGCTGAAAGTTGGTCTCTGAATCCTGGAGTGTCAGGAAGCTTCTGGCAGAGAAACTCTTGGGCCAGGGCAGTGTCAGACTGTCTTCACAGCCAGCAGTTGACCGTCAGTGTCTCCTCTCTTCACTCCAGTGACACAGCTGAGAAGGCCAAGGCCAGCGAGGCTTGACTAACAGGTCCCCAAAGCAGAACCTCACTTCCTTGGCACGGTGGTGAAAGCTGGCATTTGGATGGGCTGGATCGGGTGCACGGGTGGGAACACTGGCTTCTTTCTCACCTCTGATTGCGTTTTCAGTGTGGGGAGCAGCTGGTTCCTCTTGATGATCTGCAGGGCCAGCTGCGTATTACCTGTGAGCACACTTTCATTAGACTAAGTGAGCCACACTGAGGCTGTGGGACTCCTGAGTGGGAGGGCCTGCAGGCCTGGCTATCATGACCACAGAGCCAGCGGTGATGTGCAGTGTGGCTCTTTTGTGCTGGTGGCACTCCTAGCTTGGCAGCAGGATTGTTTACAGCTGATCCCTTAGCCCAGCACAGCATAGGCAGACAACTTGTTATGATATAGGAGGGGTGTAGGAGAAGGAATCTAGGACCACACACTCACAGGATGCCTCTCAGGATGCCAAGACCTGCTGAGCAGCAGCACTTACTGCCACTTCTTCAGTAGGAAGAGGAACCTTGTGGAGTTCCCATCATCATCAAGGGCTGTGCCCCCTCTCTCTTCATTCCCCCACCCCTTAAAAATTTTTTTCCCTCGCTCTAGCCCAGGCTGACCTGGAATTCACTATGTAGTCCCAGGGTGACCTTGAACTCATGACAATCCTCCTACCTCTGCCTCCCAAGTGCTGGGATTAAAGGTATGTACTGTCCCATCTAGCAATTTTTTAAAATTTGCTATTTATTTGCAAGGAGAGAGGAGAGAGAAAGGGAATGCCAGGGCCTCTTGCCATAGCAAATGAACTCTAGACACATGTGCCACTTTATGCATCTGGCTTTATGTGGGTACTGGGGAATCGAACTGGGGATATCAGGCTTTGCAATCAAGTGCCTTTAACCACTGAGCCATCTTTTCAGTCTCTACATATTTAAAAGATCTTGATGGGTAGTATTTTTAACACTGACTTTTTTTTCTTTTAGAAAGGCTGACATGGATCACATGACCCTCTTGCCAGTCTTTCAAATACTAGAGTTAAAGGCATGAGCCACCACACCCTGCCCCAAGTTTTGATTCTGAAGAGAGCAGAGAAAAAAATCTTGGATTCCTTGAAGGGCAACTGTCCTAGGAAGAGAGAAAATCACTCACCGTTCTGCAGTTCAAGGTAGACGGCCAGCAGGATGGCTTCAGGGGGCACCTCCTTAGCGGGGATCATTGAAGATGCCTTGGCACAAAAGAGAAAAACACCCATGAAACACTAGCACTAACTACAAGTAATGCCAGAAGAAACAAAATGCGAAGATAGAGGGTTAGCTAACTGAAGGTTTATTAGCAGGAATTCCAAGGAACTTCCCGATGTTCCACAGTAATGTTCCCCAACTGCTTCAAAAATAATTTTTTGGCTGAGTGTGGTGATGCATGCCTTTAATCCCAGCACTTGGGAGGCAGAGGTAGGAGGATCGCTGTGAGTTCAAGGCCAGCCTGGGACTACAGAGTGAGACCCTATCCCTAAATCCCCCTCCTCACTTTCAGAAAAAAAATTAGGGCTGGGGAGATGGCTCAGTAGTTGGAAGCACTTGCTTGCAAAGCCTGCCAACCTCGGGTCAACTCCCTAGTACCCACAGAAAGCCAGATACACAAAGTGGCACTTGTTTGCAGTGGCAAAGAGGCCCTGGCATGCCCATACTCTCCCCCAACACACATACCACCTACAAATAAATATTTTAAATATTTTATTTGCATGGGTATACCAGGGCCTTTTGCAGCTATAAACGAATGCCAGATTTTTGTTGTTGTTTTTCAAGGTAGGGAGGGTCTCACTCTAGCCCAGGCTGACCTGGAATTCACTATGCAGCCTCAGGGTGGCCTCGGACTTACAGCCATCCTCCTATCTCTGCCTCTGAGTGCTGCTGGGACTAAAGGTGTATTATCACCATACCCAGTCAATTGTTTTGTATCACTTTGATTCTGGTTTACAGGGATGGCTGGGGAATTGATACTGGGTGTCAGGCTTTGCAAGCAAGTGCCATTAATAGTTGAGCTGTTTTGTTTTGTTCTGTTTTGTTTTTGGAAGCAGAGTCTCACTCTAGCTCAGGCTGACCTGGAGCTCATTTTGAGTTACTCCTACCTCCTCTTGAGTGCTGGGATTAAAAGTATGCACCACCATACCTGGCCCTGCTTTTGTTTTAAGACAAGTTCTCGCTGTAGCCCAGGGTGACTCACTCTTCATGATGGCCTTGAACTTCCAGCAACCCTACACCAGCCTCCAGAGCACAAGGATTACAGGAAGGAGCCATTTTGCTTTCTTTTTGTGTGAATGCTAAGAGCAAAGGGGGCCTGGCAGGCAGGGCAGACAGCTGATAGGCAGAAAGGGAGTGTCATTCAGAACCTGTGCTCCCTAAGACAAGCCTCATGCAGTGAGGAACTTATTCCTCTTGTCACTCAGAGAAGAATAACAACTCAGTCCACAACAAGAGATTTTGTACTTCAAGGCCCAACTTTATACAGACAAGGGTGATGATACTGCACCCTTCTGTGGATACTGAATCTCTTCTTTCCCTTCCGGTGGATAGTAAACACAGGCCATTTGTGGTTCTTAGCACTGACTACAGCCTGTAGCTTTTTCTAAGATACAAGAATTCAAGGCAAAGATTTAATGAGACTTAATGGCATTTTGCTTACTGGCCGTTCAGAATGGTTAGTGGTGGGTAGGCAACTTCTTTGGGAAACATCTACTGGGGCCTTTCCAACTCTTCATGTTATTGTTCTACCCTCCTAGGCAGGGTGGGCCTCCCAATTAACAAAGATCCAGCCACTGGATTAACCTACAAACCAAGGGACCAAAACAAAAACCCCCTCAGACCCCGAACCAGGCCTGACCCCATCTGTCTCTGCCTGCGTGGCAACTGCCACAACCAGCTGCTGCATGAACCTGAGCTGGCCCATGCGCACTGGGACTGCACACGCAGGCCTGTGGGCCACTGGGACAGAGATCTGGGGGACTTCAGAAGGACTTGCCACTAGAACTCTTACTGGTTTAGCTCATGTCCTCAACTTCTAGTCTCTCTGGACAGTAGTATGTCACTCACGACCTTGTCTAATTCTGCATCAAAAATGCTGACCAGGGCTGGGAAGATTGCTAAATGGTTAAAGGCACTTGCCTGCAAAGTCTGCAGGACCAGCACCCATGTAAGGCCAGATGCACAAAGTGATGTACGCATTAGAGTTCATTTGCAGCAGGAGACTCTGGCCCACCCATACGCTCTCTCAAATATATATAAATATTTTTTGGATTTTTTGTTTGTTTTTTTTCGAGGTAGGGTCTCACTCTAGCTCAGGCTGACCTGGAACTCACTCTTTAGTCCCAGGCTGGCCTTAAATACACAGCAATCCTCCTACCTCTGCCTCCCCAGTGCGGGAACTAAAGACATGTGCCACCACACCTGGCCCTTTTAATAATAAATTTTTTTTTTTTTTGGTTTTTCGAGGTAGGGTCTCGCTCTAGTCCAGGCTGACCTGGAATTCACTTTGTAGTCTCAGGGTGGCCTCGAACTCAAGGTGATCCTCCTACCTCTGCCTCCCAAGTGCTGGGATTAAAGGCGTGCGCCACCACGCCCGGCCCTTTTTTGTTTGTTTTGTTTTGTTTTTGCGGCCCTTTTAATACATTTTAAAAAAATTATTTATTTGCATGTGTGTGTGTGTGTGTGTATGTGACAGGGTCTTGTCACTGCAGACAAATGCCCATCTGGCTTTACGTGAGTGGCTGAGGAAATGGACCTGGACCAGCAGGCTTTGCAAGTAAGTGCCATCTTCTCAGTAGGAAAAGTCACATTTCAAATGTTTAATAAACAGACCAGGGAGCCTTAGAGTCACAAGCCCCATAAACCTCAGGCTCTTCAAGTGCTGCTGTCCGAGAGACCCCCGCCCTCCCCTCACCTGCTGCAGACACTTGCGGGCTTTGTCGTACTCGCTCCTCAGGCAGTAGGCACTGCCCAGGTTGAAGAGCATCACCGTCCGGGCCGAGCTGACTGAACTGGGGTAGCACTGAGGGGCGCGCTTGCCAGCTGGGGAGAAAGTGCAGACAGGATGAGGAGGCCAGGAGCACGTAGAGCTGCTGGAGGAAGGCCAGCGGTAGGCCTCAGGCCCACAAGGAAAGGAAGGACACAAAGGATGCAGGGTCTAAGTCTTGGGGTGCAGGCCAGGCTACTTAGGGGTTTACAAAACTTCTTACTTACAGGACTCCATTGCCTCATTGTCGCCCTTGTCTGATCCTACAAACACATGAAAATACATCTGAGGGGCAGGACAACGGAGCAGAGTGGTGACAGCTAAGCTTCTTAATGAGGAGAGACAGAAAGGGAATCTGTCACAGTGGAGGATCTATTACAGGATGTCAACCCCCCCCCCAATGTGTTAGAGCTGTTATTGGATCACTCCCTCAGAAACTTTCACAGGATTTGAAACTGCTTCTTGTAGAATCAGTTCAAAGAAATAAAGTATCAAGCCAGGAGTGGTGGCTCATGCCTATAATCCCAGCACTAGGAGGCTGAGGTAGGAGGATTGCTGTGAGCAAATTCCAGGTCAGCCAGGAGTGAGACCGACCTTGAAAAAAAAAAAAAAAGCAAAAAACAAAAGACAAAACAATAAAAACCAGTATCAGAAACAAACCCAAATGAATCCTCTTAAGCCAGGGGGGGGGGGCAAAAATGCCTGCAATCCCAGCAGGTGGAGGCTGAGGCAGGAGGATGACTGGAGCTCATGAGTTGAAACAGCCTGGGCAAAATTAGTGAGAATGTTTCTTAACAAAGGAGAGAGGGGGGAAGAGAGAGAAAGAAGAAAAAAATGAAAGAAGGAAAGAAAAGAGGGAAAGAGAAAGAAGGGCATGGAAGGGAAGCCTCTGGAAAGTGAGAATTTAGACCATGCAGTAATTGGCTCCCAGGCTTACTCAGCAACAGTTATTATGCAGATAGACAACCTGAAACTTCTTTCCCTTCACAACCATGCCCTTAGACTTCTACACATCCTGAGTTCTGACAGGAAGGAAGTGGCAAAGGTGACTGGTTTTGATCAAATGTGTCCTCATTAACCTTGGTCCTGCTCACTGGAAGAGATCCCTAAGGAGACGTCAGTGACATTCTCTGGGTTCAAGTGAGTAATGGCATCGGAGATTCTGTCCAGAGAGATGAGGGCTTCTGCAGCATATAGATGGCCCAGAAACCTGAAATGCAGAGGCAGATTCTAGAAGGAAAGGCAGGTCAGCACAAACATGCCACACGATTTTTTTATACACCAGCTGTTTCAGACATTTCATGTCCTTTAATTGAAATTTAAACTTAGGTAAAGTGGATCGATTAAACATGCCTTTAATCTCAGCACTCAGGAGGAAGAGGTAGAAGGATTGCTGTGAGTTTGAGGCCAGCCTGGGACTACAGAGTGAGTTCCAGATCAGCCTGGCTAGAGTGAGACCCTACCCTACTTTAAAAAAAAAAAAAAATCTAAAAGATATTATCTTCTTAAAAACATTGTTAACTGGATATGGATGCTGACAGCCACAGTCTCCAGCATTTCAGAGGCTGAGGCAGGAGACTGCTGGAGTTTAAGGTCAGCCTGGGCTACAGAACAAGACCTTATCTCATTTGGAAACAAGGTCTAATTCTAGCCCAGGCTGGCTTTGCCCTTAGTCTTCTGAGTGCTGGGATCACAGGCATGAAAAACACTGTCTCAACAAAACAAAATAAAACAAGACAAAATATATAGTATTTTTAAAAACAGATTTGTCATGTGGACCAAATTTCTTTTTGTGGATCTGAGGACTGCCATATCTTGAGGCCTAAACTGTCAGACTCTCAGCAGACGCTGCGGAGCATAAAGTTTCTGTGTCCTGGGCTTTTCACACAGCGGACGCCACTGACCTAATCCTGCCTAAACCTCTTGAGTGCTGGGAGCTGGGATTACAGGTGTGAGCTACATGCCTGCCTCTTTTTTTATTGCTGTTTTCAAGGCAGGGTCTTGCTCTAGCCCAGGCTGACCTGGTACTCACTATGTAGTCTCAGGCTGGCCTTGAACTCACTTTGATCATCCTGCCTCTGCCTCCCAAGTGCTGGGATTAAAGACATGCGCCACCACTCCAGGCCCAGAAGTTTTTTAAAAGCAGCTAATGTACTACAGATCAACAGAAACCTGAAAACAAGCAAACCGAAGACACATGGAAGGTCACACTTACTTAAGAGATCCTGACAGCTTGGGCTGCTGAAGAAGTTTCTCTGCGTGATTCAAAGCCATGAGGTTATCACCCAAGGCCAGAGCCACGTACGCACTGCAAGCCAGTATAGAGCACCTAGACCAGAAAAGACAAGGCCGAAGCCAGAGTTAGCAATGTGGTGACACCACGAGACCTGCAGAGCAATGAGCACGACATGTTCACCTGGATGATGGAGGAGGGCAGGAAAAAAAATAAATCTTGGGGCTGGAGAGATGGCTCAATGGTTAAGGCACTTGTCTGCAAAACCTAACAACCTGGGATTCATTTCCCAGAACCCATGTAAAGCCAGAGGCACAAAGTGGCACATGTTTCTGGAGTTTATGTGCAGTGGCAGGAGGCCTTGGAATGCCCAAATAAATAAAACATAGTTTAAAAACAAAATGGGTCTGTACCTAAGTATGGTGACACACACCTGTAACCTTAGCACTTGGGAGGTGGAGAGAGGAGGATTAGGAATTCAAAGCCAGGCTCAGCTACACAGGAAATTTGAGGGTAACCTGAATTACATAAAATCCTGTCTCAAACAAAACAAACAAAAACAGGTCTAGATTTCAAGAGATGACATTAATGTATAATGAATATCAACTATTTCACAAAGTAATCTTAAAATAAGCCCTTGTCAAACTGAGATGAGATCTGAGTGGTCAAGCATGAACCACCCCTCACAGAACTCTCTTGTTGTTTGAGCAGGTCTCCAACCCTTGGCCTCAATCTCCTTACGTCAGTCTTGAATGCTGGGATTTACAGGTGTGAGCGCCACATGATTTTAAAATGTGGGCTGGGGAGAGGGCTCAAAGCCTGCTGGCCTCAGTTCAATTCCCCAGTACCCATGAGAAGTCAGATGCACAAAGTGGCACATGCATCTGGAGTTCGTCTGCAGCAGCAAGAAGCCCCCTGGTGTGCCTATTCACGCTCTCTAATAAAATGGCAGTGTGTGTGCAATCATTCACTCATTCAGGAAGTTCACCGAGCACTTAGGTGAGTTTGAGACAGCTTGTGGCTACACACATAGTGAGATCATGCTTCTAAACAGGAGGGGAAAAAATAGGAATGCAGGGCATTTACCTTGTCACATACATATTGTTCATGAAGGACTACATAGTGAATTCCAGGTCAGCCTGGACTACAGCAAGACCCTACCTCGAAAAATCAAAAACAAAACAAAACAAGCCGGGCATGGTGGCGCACGCCTTTAATCCCAGCACTCGGGAGGCAGAGGTAGGAGGATCACTGTGAGTTCAAGGCCACCCTGAGACTACATAGTGAATTCCAGGTCAGCCTGGACTAGAGCGAGACAAAAAAACCAAAACCAAAACAACCAACCAAAAAAAAAATAAAAAAAAAAAAGAACCCAAAACATATTGTTCATGAAAGAAAGAAAAAGCCTCTTTTATTTATTTAGTTATTTTTTGGGATTGAACCAGAGCCCTGCACAGGCCAGACAAGCAAACACACCCAACAACAGCAACCAAAGAGCAAACCACAGCAGGCTAGGGGTTTGAGAGGACTATCTGCTCAGGCCCACGCAAAGATGGCTTCAAAGTGCAACAGCCATTTTGATCGTGATTTTGTCGAGGGTCAAGACAAAAAATAACTTCCTTAAAAGCCTGGGTCAGGGTCTAGAGAGATGGCTCAGGGGTAAAGAGCAATTGCGGCACAAACACGCGGACCAGAGCTCAATCCCCAGCCCCCATATAAAGATCCAGGCACAGCCCACAGCCCCCACATAAAGATCCAGGCATGGCGCCCTCGGCACCCACGTAAAGATCCAGGTATGGCCCCCCAGCCCCCACGTAAAGATCCATGCATGGTCCCCCAGCACCCACGTAAAGACCCAGGCAGGCAGCCTGACTGCACATACCCCAGAGCTAGGGGTGAGGGGGTGGAGACAGGAGGATCCCGGAGGCTCCCAGGTCAGCTAGGCTAACCAAAACAATTGCTGAGCTCCAGGTTCAGTGAGAAGCTGTCTCAAGGAAATAAGCAGAAAGAGCAGGAGGACATGTGCCTCTTCCTCTGGCCTCTGCATGCGTGCATGGAGCAGGTACATACATATGGCACATATGCACCAAAAGCAATAAACAAAGCACAGGAGCCTGGAGAGTTCAGAGGGGAAAGTGCATGATGACCTCAGGAGCTATGTAAACACTGCACATGGAGGACCTCTGTGGCTAGGTGATTAACCAGTGTAGTCTAATTGGTGAGCTCCAGGCCTTGTCACAAGAGGAGGTTGGGGACAACACCTGAGGTTGGACTTTAGCCACAGGCATACTTGTGCACACGCATGCGTGCACACATACACACACAGAGCAGAAGCACACACTGTATCCCACATTTAATCAGTATCTCATCACTGTGTGGAGATGCCAGAGAACATGGCTTATGCTGGATATGGTGCAGCTCACTTGTGATCCCAGCACTCAGAGCCAGGAGGCTGAGGCAGCAGGATCAACACACTGAGACCTTGTCAAGGCCTGCTGGTAGTCTTGACCTTGGAAGTTAGGTTTGCAGGTGCACTCAGATCCCGTCTCCTGGCCTCCATAGCCAGAGATTTGATCCTGCGTGTTCTAGGTCTGAGTCTAGGACATCCTCAGGCAGGCTCGCTGGGGAACGCCTGCCCAGGCCTCTCCACACAGTAGGTAGCCTGTTACTGTCCAGCCCACTCTGGTCATTACTGCTGCCACAGCCACACGACTGGTCCCCAGGAAGCCTGACCCACAAGAATGTTCCAGAAAGTAAATATGTTTTCATCGACTTTTACCACAACATAAAGGACCCTAATTAAAAATATTTAAATATAGGGACATAAACCCGGGGAAGGAAGTTTGTCTAGTATGCCCTAGGCCCAGGTTCCAATTTCAGCTTCACAAAGCAACAAACTCTCCCTGTCATTCTGATCAAGGTCTTGCTGGATTAAGCCAGTTTCGCTCCCCCCCTCTTGGGGGGTCAAGGTAGGGTCTCGCTCTAGCCCCAGATGACCTGGAATTCACAATGTAGTCTTAGGATGGTGTCGAACTCATGGGCAATCCTCCTACCTCTGCCTCCCAAGTGCTGGGATTAAAGTCAAGCGCCACCACACCAGCAACACCAACTTTTATGATTCCCTTTTCTTGGGGCCTTAAAGTCCACTCCAAGTCACTTGTCATCCCCTTTCATACTTGATTTCCTGTCTGAAAACAAGAACCCTGCAGAAAGCACATTACTTTTGATGGTCACTGCTTAAACCTCCCCTCCCCTCCCACTTGCCACTGCCCGAGTCACTGTCCGATCTGCTTTGCCAGCTGCTCACCGGATGTGACGGCTCATCCAACTGGAAGAACTCCACAGCAAGGGCGAGCACACATAATCTTTGCCCCTGTGGAGGGTCCCACAAAACCCTCACTCCACCCAGCACATGTGGGAGGAGATTGCTCCCAGTCCTCAGAACAACCGCAGAACAAGAAAACAAGAAAACAAAATTGGGAACTTTGTTTTCCTTAGAATACCAAATTATAACCAGGATTAAAAATCCAGGCACCAAAATTTATCAAGCTGCATACCCTGGGCTTAAATGAATACACTGCAAATATCTGAAATATTCCTGGCTGGGTGTGGTGACACACGCCTTTAGTCCCAGCACATGAAAGGCAGAAGATGATTGCCCTGAGTGTTAGGCCAGCCTGGGCTAGAGTGACTTCCAGGTCAGCCTGGGCTAGAGTGAGACCCTGCTTTCAAAACAAAACAAAACAAAACTCAAAACAAAACAATACAAACACACACACAAAAAATACTGACCCCATCAAAAGCTAAAAATGAGCAAAATTCAGTCAGGCACCATTTTTCAAAAGAAATGCATTGAAAATGAAAATCCATAGTAAAGGTCATTTGAAAATTTGGCTAACAAAAATCCATATTGTACTGTCTTTCATAAACTGAAAATGGTATTAGATTTTAATATTTCAAGCAAGTGCCTTTAACTGCAGAGCCATCTCTCCAGCCCGATTTTAATATTTCAAGAAAAACAAAAGAACACAAAACACTAACACTCTTGTCTGGAGAGATGGCTCAGTGGTTAAGGGTGCTTGCTTGCAAAGCCTGCAGCCTGGGCTTGAGTCCCAGCACCCACATAACACCGGATGCTAAGTGGAGCAGGCCTGCCCTGTGATGTCTAGGACCTGTGACGGTGGGAGGTGGAGCCAGGAAAGCCTGAAGCTCTGGTGTTCTTGGCAGCCAGAGCCCGTCTCAAAGAAGGTGAAGAACAGACACCTCGAGGCTGTCCTGCCATAGCATGTGTGCACCCAGTACAGTACAAAACATGCAGAGAAAATCGCCAAGCTTAATTCTATTTCTCCACAAAGAATTCAGAAAAGGCTAAACTTACCAACTTTCAGGTCTTAGAGAGACTCTAAAGTTCAGTTGGTTTTCACTTGACATCTGTAAACATTTTTTGCTTTTGTTTTGAGGTAGGGTCTTACTCTAGCCCAGGCTGACCTGGAATTTGCTCTTCGAGGCTGGCCTCAAACTCATGGCTACCAGCTACCAGTGCTGGGATTCAAAGTGTAAGCCACCATGCTGGGCTGTAAACATTCTGTCTTTTTTCTTCCTCACCCAACATTTATTTCACTTTAGAGTAATACTTCTGTGTTATCTTTTTTTTTTTTTTTTTTTTTTTTTTTTTTTTTTTTTTTGGTTTTTTGAGGTAGGGTCTCGCTTTAGTCCAGGCTAACCTGAAATTCACTATGTATTCTCAGGGTGGCCTTGAACTCACGGCAATCCTCCTACCTCTGCCTCCCAAGTGCTGGGATTAAAGGCGTGTACCACCATGCTTGGCCTTCTGTGTTATCTTACTGAAAAAAAATTTTTTTTGAGACAGGGTCTCATGTAGCCTAGGTTGGCCTAGAACTCACCATGTAGCTAAGGATGGCCTTTAACTGCTCATCTTCCTAACTCTACTTCCCCAGTGCTTCATGAATGCTCAGCAAGTACTCTACCAACTCAGCTAAATTTCCAGCCCTCCCCCCTTTTTTTTCTTTTTGAAACAGGTCTCCACATAAGTAGACCAGGCTGGCCTCAAAGTCTCCCTTTTCCTGCCACAGCCTCTCCAGTGCTGGGATTATAGGTATGGCAACCATGTCTGGCTCTGATGTGCTTTTATTTACCAAATCTAGCACTACAAAATACCTGGTCCCAAACTAGGCAGCAAGTAAAATGCATAATGTCATGGATACACACTGGATATCACATAATTCAAGTCTTTCATTTGACTGAAGTGCGAAAGCCCAGAGGGTTAAATAACTTGTCCAAGGTTAACAGTGACCCCATGGGCTTCCAGTGAGGAGTCATTTCAACCATGCTGTGGTCTAACACGGTGTCAGGAGGTAGATGTGAACAGTGTGGAGGACAGCTCACAGGACAAGTTCTTTTGCAAAGCGTATTGGCTAGACAGGCTTCTTTAGCAGCCATAAGACCGAGGGGGCTGGATTCCCAAGAGAGATATGAAAAGCGGAAGGCTCTTCGTCATCATCTCGGACATCTTAGAAGCCCATGTCAGCCCTGAGCTAGGACACACAGAAGCATGATTCCTGAAGAACACTAAATCATTCGCTAGTTTCATCTTTTATACACTGGAGCATGGAGGTTCTTTTCATCTGAACAGGAAATGCCTCACTGGACGTCTCTTAAGATCTGAAGAACCACTTAACCTCCCATTATTTAGATTTGTGGAACAGCTTCACTGAGCTGAATTATGATGGGGCCTCCCACTCATTACAAAATAAAAATTAAATTAAAAATTTATTTTTCATTTTCTTTTCTTTTTTTTTTTTTGAGGTAGGGTCTCGCTCTAGCCCAAGCTGACCTGGAATTCACTATGTAGTCTCAGGCTGGCCTTGAACTCACGACAATCCTACCTCTGCCTCCCTAGTGCTGGGATTAAAGGCGTGTGGCTATTTTTCATTTTTTATGCTTTGATTTTAATTTCCTGCGGGGACATTTCCAATGCTGATCCCAACATTGCTCCCTATGCTTTTCTGCTGTACTCTGCCAGATCCCCATCTTAATTCTAGGAAACAAAAGTTCAGCTTGTGTTTGTTTAGGGTGTGCTGGCACACGCCTTTAATCCCAGCAAACTGACGTGGAATTCACCATGTAGTCTCCCCATGATCCTACCTCTGCCTCCTAGGGCTGGGATTAACATTTCTGTGCACCACCATGCTCGGCTCCACACCTCCCCCCTCCCCAAGATAGGGCCTCATGTATCCCTGCCTCTCTCCTCCAAGTGCTGGATTACAGCTGATTCTAATCTCCCATGCCCAGTTAAGGGGATTCAGAGCTACCTTGATTTCATCCAAAATCCCACAACCACACCAACTGTCACCTATTTCGGAAAATACAGTTGTAGCTTGGTTAGAATAAACCTTTTATTAGACTAATCTTTGTTTATGTACAAATGAAAAACATACTCTAGAATCCATACCCATCCCGTAAGTGCCCTTGGAACAGTCACACTCACTCACCGCACATGCACATCTGCTTGGGAGGAATAGGGAAGAGGGCTCTGCACTGGAGTCTTGGGTACTGGTGAGCACAAGGGTCAACATAATAGTCCACAAAACCCAAACTTTGCACTAATTACACATGTTCAATCACAAACCAGAATACAGGTCAGAGCCTGTGCCAGGGTGATGGAGCAGACACTGAAGATACTCAAAACGCACCAAAGCAGAAATCCAGAAGCTGCTAAGAGCTCAACACTAAAGTAGACTTAAAACTCAGCCACCGAGCTGGAGAGATGGCTCAGAGGTTAAGGCACTTGCCTCTAGTGCCTAAGGCCCCGGGGATTTTCAATTCCCCAGTACCCACATAAGCCAGACCCACAAGGTGGTGGCCCTGGTGCGCTGTCTCTCTCTCATTCTCTCTCTCTCTCTGTATCTCTGCTTGAAAAATGAGTAAAATATTAAAAAAAAAAAAAAAAAAACTCATCCACCATGGCCCAGGGAAGACTGCAGAAGAGGGGGTGGAAAGATTGTAAGAGCCAAAGTGGGTGGGAATCTCCAGAAGCACTGCCCTCCCTCCCAACTATGAATGACTGCTGTCTCAACAACTCAGAGCCCAACCTCACGGTGCACAACAGCAATCCCATTGAGGAGGAGGGGCAGGGAGGAGGGAACAGTGGTACCAACACATGAGTTGTTCATACAGAGTTGTCACTTAATAAATATTTAATTTAATTTTTTAAAAAAGAATGCAGGTCAGAAATAGCTGGAGTCTTCAAACCTCCAATCTTAACAAAGAAGCAATGTATACAGTCCCTTTAAAGACAGCTGGCCCCTGCCTCAAATGCTCTGTGATAAAGCCAACCACACTGGAAGCTTTTATACCTTTGAACATGAAGACACCCATCTTTTAGGCCTCCTTACCTCCATGTGTCTCCAAATTACCACCCTGCTACAGCAGTGCTTTCAGAAACCTACCCTAAGGCTCCTTCCAGGCTCAGTCCATTTCCTTCCCCCATCTGCTCCAGAAGGGGGGAGGGCGCTTATACCAGGGAACTCATCTTTGCCTCATTTTATGATGACAGAGCTCCTTATGGAGACCATTTGCCCCCTTCTTTGCACAGAAAGAGAAATTTTATTGTCTCTGGAAATTACCAGTTGCGTTGATAGTGCCCAGGGAAAGCAGGGTTGTGCCACTGAGGTACAGAACTGAGGGGAGCCCATCCTGCATGCACCCTTCTCCAAGCCGTTCTCAGAAGGTGAGGTTAAATCACACAGCTCATCCTGGCCCAGTGGCTAGTGCACACCTGCAATCCCTGCACATGGATCAGGGGGTCATCCTTGGCTACCCAGCAAGCCTGAGGCTCCACAGCCTGGGCTACATGAAAACACAAGTTCCATGCACAAATACAATAGCATAAGTTTAGTGCTCAAATTGTAAAAATTAAATCAAGTTGGAAAAATTGTTTCAAATCCTTTCTTCCATAGGACTGGGCTTGATGGTATCCACTACATTTGTAGCAGCAAAGACTGAAAACATAGAACACTGAACACAAAAGAATGCTGCATGTCCTTCCATGTAATGAAATACTGACACCAAGATAAAGAATCAAACAGAGGGTTTTTTTTTTTTACTTCTTCCAGGTAGGGTCTCGCTCCAGCCCAGGCTGACCTGGAACTCACTCTGTAGTCTCAGGCTGGCCTCAAACTCACAGCGGCTCTGCCTCCGAGTGCTGGGACTAAAGGCGAGCACCACCACACCCAGCCAAACAGAGCTTTGTACTGATAAAGAATAATCTCTGAGGAGATGCTGTCTATGATAGGATGGGATAGAGCTGGGTAGATAATGCATAATTACTAGTGTAAGAAAATAGCACTGGGCTGCAGAGCTGGCTCAGTTGGAAAGAGTGCTTGTTGCACAAGCATGAGGGTCTGAGTCCCCGGCACCTACGTAAACAACTGGGCATGGCCACGTGTGATAGTCTGAATATAAAGTGTCCCCATCGAGGCCTCATGTGCTTGTGATTAGGCTTCACACTCAATCCCTAGCTGGTGGAAACTTGAGGGCTGGAATATGGCTGGAGGGGGTGTGTCACTGGGGACAGAACTTGAGATTAACTAGAACCAAAGCTACTCAGACTACTTCCACCCTACACCTGACTGCTGTCTGCTCTTGCCATGCTTTCCCTGCCATCATGAAGCCAAAACAGATCCTGTCCTCCCATCAGCTGCTTTTGGTTGGGTGTTCTGTTCCAGCCACGAGAAGGGTACCAGAAGGTAACTACAGCACCACTTGTGCCCATGACCCCGGGGAGTCCCGTGGGAAGTGTGGACAGGAGAATTGCTGGGGGAGCAAAGTTGGCAAGTCTGAGTTCAGTTAAATCCTGTCTCATAGAAACATGTGAATGAACAACATTCTCCTCTGGACTCCACATGCACACACACCTGCAAACCCATACACCACACATAACACACCCCTCCCTATTCACCAATGTGATGGTTAAGTTTTGTTGTCAACTTGACCTGTTTAGTAATCCACAGTAATCTTGGGTGGGTCTCTGAGGGTGCTTACAGGAAGGATTAACTAAAGGAGGCGGTCCCTCCTCCAGAGTGAGCCCTTCCTCTAGAGTGGGAGTGGGCTGCCCTCTCAGTAAGGGGCAGGATAGCTCAAGGGAAAGGAAATTTCTCTTCTCCTCCCCCACCCTGTTTGTTGGTATGTGGGTGTGTGTGTGCGGTGTTGGTGATGGCTTCTCTCACTGTTTGGACGTGTGAAAGGGGGCCAGCCTCTTTCCTATTTTGGAACTTCCCCTGATCTGTAACTTCAATAAATCACTTTCTCCCATAACTGTGCCTGGTCTGGAGGTTCATCTCAGGGCATGTGGCTGACTACAACAACTAATATGCTGGGATAGGAATTAGAAATGTCACAGGAAGGACACATAAGAATCCAGGCAGTTAGGCCTGGGGAGATGGCTCAGTGGTTAAAGGTGCTTGCTTGCAAAGCCTGCTGGCCCAATTCAATCCAATTCCCCAATCAGCCACATGGAAGTCTAATGCAAGCACCTGGTGCTCCTTTGCAGCAGCAAATGACCCTGGCACACTCATTAATAACACACAAATTAAAAAAAAACAAAATAAAATAATAACAAAAAGAAAGAGCAGCCTGGGCTAGAGTGAGACCTTACCTCAAAAAAAGAAAGAAAGGGGGCTGGAGAGATGGCTCAACAGTTAAAGGCACTTACTTACAAAGCCTGTTGGCCCAGGTTAGATTCCTCAGTACTCATACAAAGCCACATACACAAAGTGGCACATGTGTCTGGAGTTCGTTTGCAATGGCTGAAGGACTGGAATACCCATTCCCTTTCTCTTTCTGATTGCAAATAAAAAATAATATATATATCCATGCAGTGAACACCCCAGGAGAGTAAGGAAGAACTGGGTAGGACAAGCTTTATACTGTGTGCTATAATTAAGGTTCTGTATTCAAAATTTGTTCCCAAGCTGGAGGGGCAATCACCGAGAAGCAATTGGGTCATGAAGGTTCTTGCCCAGTGTACAGATTGATATGTGGATGGTTTAGATTCTGATGGCATTATTGGGGGTATGTTCTTGGGGGCTATGTTTTGTCCCAGGCCACAAGATGAGCACTTGACTCTTCCACACCCTCCATGGCGTTCAGTTTCACTTCAGACCCAAAGGGATGGTAACAAATGACCATGGATAGAAACCTCTAAAACCATGAGTCCAAATCTTTTGTCCTCAGGTTGCTTTTCTCAGTATTTTGTCAGTGATTAATATACTGTATAAACCTTCGCACTACTGTTTTTGGATTTCATCACAAAAAATAAAGATGAACCTTTGTGTTTTGTGGTACTTAAGACAGCCTAGAAGACACAGAGCAATGCATGCGCTTTATACCCAGCCCCTAAGTCAACTGTTAAATATGAAATACCAGTGGTTTTATAAACAAAAACATGTGAGTGTGCTTTCTTTTTTTGAAGGTAGAGAGAAAGAAGAGAGAAAGAATGAGAATGGCTGATTCAGGACCTCCTGCCACTGCAAATGAACTCCAGATGTGTATGTGCCACTTTGTGCATTTGGCATTATGTGGGTACTGGAGAATCTAACCTGGGCTATCAGGCTTTGCAAGCAAGCTGAGCCATCTCTCCATCACTGTCGTTTTTCAAGGTAGGTTCTCACTCTAGCCCAGGCTGACCTGAAATTCACTATGTAGTCTCAAGGTGGCCTCAAACTCATGGCGATCCTCCTACCTCTGCCTCCCAAGCGCTGGGATGAAAGGTGTGTACCACAATGCCTGGCCTCTGGGAGTGTGCTTTTTTTCTTTTTAAATATTTAAAAATTTTTATTTGTGAGCACAGAGATATAGACGCATAGACACAGAAAGAGAGAGAGTATGGGTGCACCAGGGCCTCTAGCCACTGCAAAGAAACTCAGATGCATGCGCCACTTTGTGCATCTGGCTTACATGGTGTGATGGTTAGGTTTTGTTGTCAACTTGATCTTTTTAATTATCTTGGGTAGGTCTCTGAGGATGTTTACAGGAAGGCAGCCTCTCAGTTGGGGGCAGGATATAAAGAAGCTCAAAGAAGCTAGAAGTAAACATCTTTTCTGTGTGGGCAGTGCAGGAAGGAAATTCCAGAGAACTCAGGAAGCCATTAAGTCTGGGGGAAGGATTGCAAGACCCCACCCTAAGGCTATATAAAGGGGAAGAAGTTCTCTCCTTGCCCTCTCCTGCCTGTTCCCTGTTCTGTGTGTGTGGTGTGATGGGTTTTTCTCTTTGCTCAGACCTATGAAAGAGGGCCAGCCTCTTTCACCATTATAGAACTTCCCCTCATTCTGTAGTTTCAATAAATACCTTCATCCTCAAAACTGTGCCTGGTTTGAAGATTCATCCCAGCGGTGTGTGGCTGACTGTAACACATGGGTACTGGGGAATTGAATTCAGGTCCTTAGGCATGAGAGGCAACTTCCTTAACTGCTGAGCCATCTCTCCAGGCCCCCTCCAACTTTTTAAAAATATTTGTGATCAGGAGTGTGCTGGGATGAAATGCATGGGATACTAGGCCATGCTGGAGGTGGATTTTGATCGCTTGTTTGTATACTTATTTATTTCCAAGGAGAGAGAAAGCGATCGCAAGAGAAAGAGATAGAAAGAGAGAGAATAGGCACAACACCAGGGCATCTAGCCACTGTGAACAAATTCCAGATGCATGCACCATTTTGTGCATCTGGCTTTTATGTGGGTACTGGGGAATCCAACCTGCGTTGTTAGGCTTTATAGGCAAGTGCCTTAACAACTAAACCATCACTCCAGCCCTTGATTGCTTATTAAAATTCCATTTTATTTCACACAAAAATGACATTTGCCCGATATGTACTTTTTGCCTCCCATCTCTCTCTCTCTCTCTTTTTTTTTTTTTTTGGTTTTTTGAGGTAGGGTCTCGCTCTAGCCAAGGCTGACCTGGAATTCACTATGTAGTCTCAGGGTGGCCTTGAACTCATGGCAATCCTCCTACCTCTGCCTGCCGAGTGCTGGGATTAAAGGCATGCGACACCACGCCCGGCTACCCATCTCTATTTTTGAAGATAGGATCTCACTTTATAGCTTCAAAATCACAGCACTCCTCCTACCTTAGCCTCCAGAGTGCTTGGACTAAAGACCACCATAGCTGGTTTGGTGACTTTCTTGGGGGGGGGGAGGTGCACTGTACTATGTATTCAGAAGCAAGCTGTGGAGCCAGAGGAAGATGCCGTGGCTGAGAGAGTTTCTCACTGAACCCGGAACTCTGTTTTTCAGTTAGACTGGCTGATCAGAGAGCCCCACTGATCCTCCTGCGTCCACCCTCTCATCTGGGATCACACACGTGTGCAGCCCTGCTCCACGGTTTGGAAAATGCACGGGTGTACACTGATTAGAACTCTGGGCAGGAGCAATGGCAGGGAAGAGATGTGCAGTGAGGAGGCTGGGGTCTGAGGGCAGGGTGCAGGCATCTGGTCTAACATTGGTACCTGATCAGCACAGTGCACATGACCAACAAAGGAGGGGAAAGCCAATGCGCCGATTCACTGCACTTAATACTCACTTTAAGTTTTCTAATTCCTGTTTCCTCAATGGAGAAGAAGGTGGAGCTGGAATGAATTTATCTCCATCATGGCTTTTACTGCTAAAATAGAGAAGACTCCATTATGAAAAGATACAAACAATTAAATGTAACATTTATTTTCCTATCCCCATTCCCATGCAACTGTTTACAAAAATAAGTGCCAAGACAATGAAAACACTTAGATTTGGTATTGCTAATACCTTATATTAGTTTCTTCCCCCAGCACACATTAATAATGCTTTTAAAGAATTTCTAACAGAAAACATCTCTACTAAAGGAAATCACTCCAGTGTTCTCAAACATTCTCCATCTTCAGATTGCTTTTTTCCCTCAAGGTAGGGTTTCACTCTCAGCTTGAGTGGTGAGCACTTTATCCACTCAGCCATATCCCCAGCCCTTGAATTTTGCCTTCAGAAGAAAAACCTTTGCTCATTTCTCTCAGAAATACAATCTATGGGCTTTTCCATTCCTGATACCTCCTCTTGCCATCACTTGGGCAAGAGCTCCAAACACCTCCTTCTGGAGGTTCTGGGCTTTCCCCATGTCTGGGACCTACTCACGCTTCCTGAGCTTAAGCCCTGTCTTCTTTCTTCCTTAAGTTCTGTCTGAGATATAGTAAAACATGGAAACTTAAGAAAAAAAAAAAAAGATAATTTCCTTTGTTACGAGTTAAAACAAGGAATATTGGAACTTCAGGATGAAGAGCTGAGTTCTCTCAAGGATAGAGGTGAAGACACAGTACCCAAGTTCTCTCAAGGAGACAGTACCTGCAAGTCTCGTTGCTTTCGCTGTTCTCAGTGTTCCCTCCTAAGTGACTGCTGTTTTTGGACCCATTTTCCTGCTTCGGATCTTGCTGTTCCTCAGGCAACAGCAGCAAGGCATTTCTAAGACAAATGGCTGCAAACTCCATACTGGCTACAGGAATAGCTGAAGATTGCCCATCGCTTAAAAGAACAAAGGCAAATTAGCTAAGTAGGTAATGTGAAGATAGATAAGACTGTTTTACTATCAGGATAACCAGCTATCAACAAAAACTGTGTCCTTTGATAGGCAGAATAATAAAAGCAGGGTTTTATTTATTTATTTTGGAAGTACAATCAAACTCTAGCCCAGGCTGACCTGGAACTCACTCACTCTAGTCCCAAGCTGGCCTCGAACTCACAGTGCTCTTCCTGCCTCTGTCTCCCAAGTGCTTGTATTAAAGGCCTAGATTAGTTGTGGCACACACAAGTGAGCTGTATTTCTAGCTTTCCTTTTGACTTTTGTTTTCATTCAGGGTCTCACTCAGTTACCCAGGTTGGCCTTAGACACTCAGCAATCCTCCTGCTGCAACATATTAAGTGGTGTGAAATGATATTCTTGAGCCTGGCATGGAGGCACACACCTGTACACACAGTACTTGGGAGGCTGAGTCAAGAAGATTGTAAACTGAAGGCTACTGGCCTAGGTTACACAGAAAGAAAAAAGAATATTCTCATCCATGCTTTCCCACTGAAGGTGACAGTGAGAGCTCTGACATTTTTCTGGCTGCTCTAGGTACTGGTGAATTTTCCCAATTGGCTTTAAAAACTTATTCCTGGCCAGGTGTGGTGGCACACACTTTTAAATCCCAGCACCTGGGAGACAGAGGTAGGAGGATTACTGTGAGTTCGAGGCCAACCTGGAACTACAGAGTAGATTCCAGGTCAGCCTGGACCAGAGTACGACCCGACCTCTGGAGGAAAACAAAACAAAACAAAAAAACCCACACAAACAAAAACAAAAGCAACCAACCAAACAAGAAAAAAACAAAACAATGTTTCATTCCTAAGAACTATGAGAAAAATAACTACATTCACAGCATCAGTGATAACAGATGCTGGGGCATCGGTTTCAGGACCTTCTGCACACCAAAGCCTTGAGTTCTTCATAGAACCTTTAAGTATCCTCCCACACGGTGTAAACTGTAAAACGATGCACTGTAAGTCAGTACTTGTTCAATGTGCATGCAGTTCTTGACTTGTGAATGGTTCCCTCCCATCTGTGGTTGGTTGAACCAATCCCCTCCCATGGATACAAGGGATGACATAAAAGGAGATGCCATGATGCCCTCTTCTGGCCATTCTGAATAATGCATGGGATACCATGGACGTAATAAATCAAAAGAACAATGTGTGAGATGACTCATTATGGACCTGAGCTTCTGGGCCTTTCTTCGGCAGTATCACTGAAATGTGGTAACAAGAAATGATGAAGAAATCCTGTGAAATGATCACCCCACGCACACTACCACGGGGAGTTCGGGGGACACTGGATTCCACATACACTTTCTCTCGGCACAACACTCACTTATAGACTGTGTTTTGTATGGACTGAGACGCCAGGACTATTTTACGGTGATAGCCTTGACCAACAATAGACTGCACGATTCCTTTTTTGCTGGGAAGACCTTTAGTTTCTTGTTCAGAAGTCTACAAAACAGAAATAATTTCAAATAAATTTAAGGAAACAAAAGATCAATTATTTTCACATTTACACACTTTTTTTTTTTTTGGGGGGGGGGGACACAGGGTTTCACTATGTAGCCCCAGCTGGCCTCAAACTTACAACCTCCTACCTCACCCTCCTGTGTTCAGGATCACAGGCGTTAGCCACCTCGGGAATCTGTAACTTACCCTTTCTACTTACTTTTGATTCAGGCAGGGTCTCACTGTAGCTCAGGCTGACCTGAACTCATGGCCATCCTACCCCTCAGCCTCCCAGCACTGGGATTAAAGCATATGCCACCAAGTTGCTTGTCTTTTTGAGGGTGCTTCACTGTGTACCCCCAGCATGGCTAGAACTTGGTAGGTAGCCAGAGCTGACTTTAAGCTTTTGATGCTCATCCTGCCTTTGCCTTCCAAATGCTTCCAAATGCACAGGCCACTTTATCCAGCATCTTCATTGGTGTTGTTTGTTTTTTGAGGTAGGGTCTTGCTCTAGCCCAGGCTGACCTGGGATTCACTATGCAGTTTCAGGGTGGCCTCCAACTCAGGGCCAACCTCCTACCTCTACCTCTTAGTGCTGGGATAAGAGGTGTGCATCACCACACCCTTTAAATGTCAACATGCCAGGCTCCAGCATCTTTTCTTAAAAAAAATTTATTTATTTGAGAGAGGAAAAGAAAGGGGGAGAAAGGGTTGGGGAGAATGAGTATGGACACACCAGGGCCTCCTGCAGCTATAAACTGACTCCAGATGCATGCAGCACTTTGTGCATCTATCTGGCTTTACATGGGTACTAGGGAACTGAACCTGGATTGTTAGACTTTGCCTTAACTGCTGAGCGACCTCTCCAGCCCCTTTTCATTCTGAAAATAGTAATTACACTGTCAGAAAGATATGGTATAACAAGCTATATGTATAAAGTTTACATGGGCAAAATTCTTGGCCTTCTAGGCGATTAAAATCCCCAAACATAAAAATCAATAAACATTGCCGGGCATGGTGGCGCACGCCTTTAATCCCAGCACTCGGGAGTCAGAGGTAGGAGGATCGCCATGAGTTCAAGGCCACCCTGAGACTACAGAGTGAATTCCAGGTCAGCCTGGGATAGAGTGAGACCCTACCTCAAAAAACCAAAAAAAAAAAAAAAAAAAAAAAAAAAAAAAAAAAAAAAAAAAAAAAAAAAAAAAAAAAAAAAAAAAAAAAAAAAAAAAAAAAAAAAAAAAAAAAAAAAAATCAAACATTAAGCTTAAAAACAGAAAGAACAGGATATTTCACCTAGAGTATACTTAAGGTACATGATGTCACTGTAAGAGCTCCATAAGTCCAACACCATTCATCTTCCTGCTTCACTCCAATTTACTTTCAGGTGAAATCCCATCCAGTCGTCATGGAAAACATCCAGATCTTTACCTACAGTAAGAGCCAGTCCAACCTGTTCTCTTGACACAAATACTAACTGCACGAAAGGCCCTTAGCACTTAAATTCTCAAGTGATGAAACAATTTCTAGACATGGATTCACTAATTCACTGGTTTAGCCCAGGTAGCATCAAACTTCCCCCTACCCTCTCCCCCTCCCAGGGGCCAGCAGACCCTCCAGCCCATCCTGGAGAGACTCTTTACAAGTTCCATACTGAAACACAGGCAACTCAGGAAGTTAAGGCTCAGGAAATAAACCAGGCCGAGGACCTCACAGGTCTCAGGAAGTCCCTGAAATTTACAAGATCCACAAAGCCCCTCCCCCAAGGTGATCTAAAGAAAAAAGTCTGCTTATGAGAACAGACTGTTATATGTGGGAGGAAGAGGTAGGAGGATGGACCTGAGTTCAAGGCCACCGTGGGAGGAAGAGGTAGGAGGATGGACCTGAGTTCAAGGCCACCCTTAGACTACATAGTGAATTCCAGGTCAGCCTGGGCTAGAGCAAGACCCTACCACAACAAAATAAAACAAAACAAATA
Source organism: Zapus hudsonius (assembly GCA_004024765.1). Taxonomy (NCBI): domain Eukaryota; kingdom Metazoa; phylum Chordata; class Mammalia; order Rodentia; family Dipodidae; genus Zapus; species Zapus hudsonius. The sequence continues at coordinate 26,749 of PVHP010007250.1, read as the reverse complement.
AACAACAACAAAAAAACAAACAAACAGGAAAGGCGAGGGGAAGGAGAAAAGAGTCCCACCAGTTGCCTGTAAATTACCCACTGAGCTCTCACCTATGCTGGGGTGGGCTTTTGAATGATACAGCAGCCTATGCGTGATCAGCTGCTGTAACTCCTCCCCTGCGCTCCTATAAGCAACTACAGTAAACACTGTTCACCTAGCTGGACGTTAGTGTAATCATCACTTTGGTCTGTCATCCATCCACAACAGGTCACTAGAACCAGCTGTTTATTATTAGTGTTGTTTTTTCGAGGTAGGGTCTCGCTCTAGCCCAGGCTGATCTGGAATTCACTATGTAGTCTCAGGGCAGCCTTGAACTCATGGCAATCTTTTTACCTCTGCCTTCTGAGTGCTGGGATTAAAGGCATGTACCACCACACCTGGTTTACTTTGTGTTTTCTTTTCTCCACCTTTGGATTAATCTTTTTTTACTTTTTTTAAATATTCATTCATTTGCAAGCAGAGAGAGAGAGAGAGAAAGAGAGAGAGAGAGAGAGAGAGAGAGAGAGAGAGAGAGAGAGAAAACACTAGTACCAGAGCCTCTAGTCACTGCAAATGAACTCTAGATGCATGTGCTACTTTGTGCATCTGGCTTTACATGCGTACTGGGGAATCAACCCGAGTCAGGCTTTGCAGGCAAGCACCTTAACCACTAAGCCATCTCTCCAGCCCCTACTTCGTATGTGTGTTTTTTTTTAAAATATTTTATTTATTCATTTTCAAACAGAGAGAGAGAGAGAGACCAGGGCCACCACCTTGTGGGTCTGGCTTATGTGGGTCCTGGGGAATTGAACCTGGGGCCTTAGGCACTGGAGGCAAGTGCCTTAACCGCTGAGCCATCCCTCCAGCCCTGTATGTGTTTTTTTTAAACAGTTGCTCTCAATTAGTTTCTATGTTTTTAAAAAATATTTTATTTATTCATTTTCAAGCAGAGAAATACAGAGATAGATAGAGAGAGAGAGAGAGAGAGAGAGAGAGAGAGAGAGAGAGAGAGAAAGAGAGGGAGGAAGGGAGGGAGGGAGAGAGCACCAGGGCCACCACCTTGGGGGTCTGGCTTATGTGGGTACTGGGGAATTGAACCAGGAGCCTTAGGCACTGGAGGCAAGTGCCTTAACTGCTGAGCCATCTCTCCAGTCCTCATGTGTTTTTTTTAAAAAAATATTTTATTGATTATTCACAGAGTGAGAAAAACTAAGAGAATGGGCACACCAGGGCCTCCAGCCACTGAAAATGAACTCCAAACACATGTGCCACCTGTGCATCTGGCTTTACATGGGCACTGGGGGATCGAACCTGGGCCATTAGGTTTTGCTGGCAAGTGCCTGTAACTGTTAAGCTATCTCTCCAGCTCCCTGGACTTTGGTTTTTAAGAGAGGGCTTTCAGAGCTGGGCATGAAAGCACATTCCTGTAATTTAAGCACTCGAGACAAAGAGGCAAGAGGATTAGAAGCTCAAAGTGATGCCAGTCTGAGCTGTGAGACCTGTCTTAAAAGTAAAATAAGAGCCAGGCGTGGTGGTGCACTCCTTTAATCCCAGCACTCGGGAGGCAGAGGTAGGAGGATCGCTGTGAGTTCAAGGCCACCCTGAGACTACAGAGTGAATTCCAGGTCAGCCTGGACTAGGGCAAGACCCTACCTCAAAAAACCAAAAAAAAAAAAAAGTAAAATAAGTAGGCTGAGGAGATGGCTCAGTAATTAAAGGGTACTTGCTTACAGGGCATGCCAGCCTGGTTGCAGTTCCCCACTACCCATGTGTGATAGTAAGGTTTTGTTGTCAACGCAATCTTTTTAATTATCTTGGGTGGATCTCTGATGTTGTTTGTTCATAGGAAGGCAGCCTCTCAGTAGGGGGCAAGATGTATGGAAGCACAGGAAAGCTGGAAATTAACATCCCTTCTCTGAGAGGGCAGTGCAGGAAGGAAATTCCAGACTCAGGAAGCCAACAAGTCTAGGATAGGGTTTCAAGACCCTGCCCTAAGGCTACATAAAGGGGAAAGAAATGTCTCTCCCTCCGCTCCCTGCCTATTTGCTAGTGTGTGTGTGTGTGGGGGGGTGGTGGTGATGCTTCTCTTTCTGCTTGGACCTACGAAAGGGGGCCAATCTCTTTCTCCATTATGGAACTTCCCCTGGATCTGTAGCTTCAATAAATCCTTTGCTCCCATAACTGCCTGGTTTGGAGGTTTATCTCAGCAGTGACTGGCTGACTAGGACACCAGGTAAAGCCAGATGCATAGGGTGGCACATGTATCTGGTGTCTGTATGCAGTGGCAAGAGGTCCTGGCATGTGCTAGCTTATGTTATCTCTCTTTGCAAATAAAATATATAATAAATTAGGAAAAAAGGGGGTTGGGTACTTAGCTCAGTGGATGAGCACTAGCCTAGGAGGTACAAGGTCCTAGGTTCAGTCCTCAGCACACACACGCACACACACACACACACACACACACAAAAAAAAAAAAAAAAAAAAAAAAAAAAAAAAAAAGAGGAAGGGGAAAAAATTAAGGCATGGGCTGGAAATGTAGCTCAGTGGTAAAGAACTTGCCTGAAATACATGAATCCCTAGGAACTGTCACCAGCACAGCATCAACAGGATCAAACAAACAATGGACAGCTTTCTTACTGGTTCACTTCAAAATAATTCATAAAAAAACTCTAGGCAGAATTTATACTTGTTAAAAATTAAGAGCTGAGTCTGGCATGGTGGCACACACCTTTAATCTCAGCACTCAGGAGGCAGAGATAGAAGGACAGATGTGAGTCCGAGGCCAGCCTGGGACTACATAGTGAATTCCAGGTCAGCCTAGGCTAGAACGAGATCCTACCTCAAAAAAAAAAAAAAAAAAACCCAAACACCCACAAAGTAAACTGGGCTTGGTGGTGCATGCTTCAATCCCAGTATTTGGGAGGCAGAAGTAGGAGGATCAACATAAATTCTAGGCCATCTTGACACTATACAGTGAATTCCAGGTCGGCCTGGACTAGAGGGAGACGCTACCTTGAAAAACAAACAAAAAAAACCTTAAGAGCCTCATGATCCCACCCAGCCTCTGGCAGGTTTGCTGAGCAAGACCTCAGGAAGTCCCACTGCCCAAACTTCACACCCAGGGAACAGGAGGATAGAGGCAGGTGTGGAAGGAGAGGGATACAGACTTGGGGAAATTCTGGTTTTTCCTTATTTCCCACCAACTCCTCTCAAGTTAGTAATAGCAATGCAAGCCTTCCTGTCCTCACAGATACCATGGACAAACATGTCAGACAGCAGCAGCCTGCTAATACATGAACTCTCCATCGGCTGCTCTGGAGGGAATGCAGTTTAACACAGCTCTTTCTACCCTCTCTCTAATCACTTGGTGTACACACAACATTCTCACACCTGCAGATGGCATGGCCCCAGCTGGGCAGCAAGCAGATCCCTGTTCTGACAGATAAAGCCTTTGCCAAGAATCAGAGTCTTAGCAAACGACTCTGAAATAAAATCCCCAGCCCCCAACTGTTTAAAGAACAGAAGACTCTCTATAAATTCAATGGGGGTGAAAAAGGAAACCGGGTCTTACTTCCCATGTAACGAGTGTTAGGGAGGAGAAGGAGGGATTCAGACACCCAAGCATCACTCACCCCTTTATTGGCAGCAATGCAGCACTCGGCCAGCCGTAGCCAGAGGCGGGGATTGGCGTGGTAAACCTGGACAGCTTCAATCAGACACTCGAAGGCAGCCAGCGGCCGTCCAATGTGCAGCAGCTGGATGCCGCAGTTGTACAGCAGCTCGTACCTTTTGTTGGTTAGCAGTGTGCACATGGGTCTTCCTGAAAACTTTTTGCCTGGTGGTAAAAAGCTTGCAAAGTCATTAACTTACCAATTACACTGAACACATTTATTCTACAAAGTAAACACTACCACATTTAAAACCAATAATCACAGTTAGAAATTATAGTGGCTCTCACCAAAGATGGTCCATGCCTAATTTCATAAATACATGTCAGGTGCCTGTGGTGGTAGGGGTAAAGAGGTGTCCCTGCCCTATGCCAGAGGGCTCCTATGACAGTGAAGCTCCAGAGAAGGGGATCAGAAGAGAGACACTCCCTTGAGCCTTCCCCAGAACCTCTCCACACTTCCACCGCGGAAGAGGCCACTCTACTATCAGCTTGGTGAACCACTGCCAGATGCTACTACTCTGTCAATAAGTCATTGTTCACAAAACCACCTGGGAGTTTCTGCCACTAATTATTATTTTTTGAAGCAGGGTCTCACCCTAGACCAGGCTGGCCTCACATTCATAGTGATCCTCCTGCCTCAATGCTTCCTCGAATGCTGGGACTAAAGGTATGTGCCACCATGCCCAGCTAGCTTGACCCAGAAGTCTTAATTGTAACTAATCAAATATGACTCATGGGCTGGAGAGATGGCTCAGCGGTTAAGGCACTTGCCTCCAGTGCCTAAGGCCCCGGGTTCAATTCCCCAGGTCCCACATAAGCCAGACCCACAAGGTGGTGGCCCTGGTGCGCTCTCTCTCTCTCTCTCTCTCTCTCTCTCTCTCTCTCTCTCTCTCTCTCTCTCTCTCTCTCTCTGCTTGAAAAAGAATAAATAAAATATTAAAAAAAATATGACTCATAACATTACCATGTAGGATTACTGATTTTTAAACCCATGAAATACTGAATGTAACAAAAATTGTTTAAAACTTGATAATTATAATCCTAACCCTGAGATATTCGACATGGTAGTATCTACTAAAAGTCCCCAGAGCCTGATCTGTTGAGCAGGATCAGGGGTCACTCCACACACCCACACTCAGGGAACACACTGCAGCTACCCCTCCAGGGCGGGCCCACCTGGATCAGTGCTGCCTGCACCAAGCTGGGCACAGACATTATCGTTCTCCTGCAGAGCCTTCTTAAAGTAGAAAATCCCCAAGTTGTGCTTGCTCATGGCAAAGTGGATGCAGCCAAGATTATTCCAGAACATGCACCTCAAACATTCACCTGAGAAAAACAAATTGATTTGTCCACAGAAAATTCTGGTCTTGATGTTCTTCAGACAAGAGCCATATTAGCTTGTTATTAAGTAATAATATTTGCATTTCCACTCAGAACAGTTTGTAAGGCATTTAAAAGTTAAGAAATAGGAACTGGAGAGATGGCTCAGTGGTTAAGGTGCTTCCCTTGCAAAGCCTAACAACCTGAGTTCACCTCAGTGGCAGACAGCTTGCCTAGCATGTACAGGGTCCAGGGTTGGATATAAATGTGTGTGCATGCACACACACAGAAGTAGCTAAAATACAGGTAAGTGAAGAGTAAGAGCAAGAAGGCACAGAACACAAAAGACAATATAAAATAATTCTTCTGTTTGTTAAGCCAAGACCCCATTGTTATTTTTGCAGTTGGTAGTGCTGGCCTATCACGTACAAAGCCCCACAGGAACCAGGTGGGTGTGGTGGCCCAGGCCCTGTAATTCCAGCACTTGGGAGGAGGAGGTAAGAGGATGAGGAGTTCAAGATCACCTTTCATTACATTGCAAGTTCAAGGTTGGCCTGGGCTACAGGAAATCCTGTCTCCAAAGAAAACAAACAAGCCCAGAAGAACACCTTACAGTGGCAAGAGGCCATGGTGTGCCCATATACTCTCAAATAAAGAAAATATTTTAAAAGAATCTTATGATATAATTAATGTTTTAAAAAAAATCATAGTATTAGTTACTGCTTTGTTTATTTGTTTTCAAGATAGGGTCTCACTGTACCCCAGGCTGACCTGGAACTCATTCTGTAGTCCCAGGCTGGGCTTGAACTCACAGCCATCCTCCTACCTTTACCTCCCAAGTGCTGGGATAAAAGGCATGTGCCACCAGCCCTGCCAGGCTTACTCGTTGCTTTTATGGGTGAAAATGGAGAAGCAAAAACATATTTGAATAAAAAACATCAAAATACAATTAGCCAAAACCACTCTGAAAAGCATTCAGGGGTGGGGTGGGTGGGAGGAATGAAAGCAATACAGAACAGATCAATCATGAAAACCATCCTAGAATATTCAGTTTTGTTTACCTGTTTTCATGAATCCTGGATGCTCAGCAATGTTTGAACTATTTAATAGCTTCACAGCTTTTCGGTAATTGCCCCTTAAGTACTCAAAATTGCTTTTCAGAAACAGAGAGGGTGCGGACTGTAAAGAAAGCACAAAGGTCCTTATGCTTTGTTTTCAGCTGTCTGATGCAAGATCTCGATCATTCTATATGAGTGTATGTGTGGTGTCTAAGAAAACAAGAGAAAGTCTATAAGTAACTTACATTTCCAGCTGTGTTCATGACTGACTTGATTTCCCTTTTGCAAGCTTTCAGGGACTTCATTTGGATATAAGCTCTTACTCTGTACTGAAAAGGAAAAATGCTAGATGTAAGAGTGTACACATTTTCTTCTTAAGGAAATATAATCTGTTTATAACAGTAATACACCAATTACTTGCAAGTTTAACATTTTTTTTTTTTTTTGAGGTAGGGTCTCACTCTAGCCCAAGCTGACCTGGAATTCACTATGTAGTCTCAGGGTGGCCTTGAACTCACGGCCATCAACCTACCTCTACTCCCGAGTGCTGGGATTAGAGAAGTGCGCCACCACACCTGGCTGTATAAATTTTATATTACTATATTTTTTAGTGCTTGGGAATATATTCCCAGAATGCAATCTAAACGGGTATATATAGTGTTTGCCTAGAATGCATGAAGCTCTAGGCTCAATGACCATTACTTAAAATACTATTTAAGCCGGGCATGGTGGTGCACGCCTTTAATCCCAGCACTTGGGAGGCAGAGGTAGGAGGATTGCCACGAGTTCAAGGCCACCCTGAGACTACATAGTGAATTCCAGGTCAGCCTGGGCTAGAGCGAGACCCTATCTCGAAAAGCAAAAAAAAAAAAAAAAAAAAAACCAAAAATCCCCAAACAAACAAACAAACAAACCCCCCCCCAAAAAAAAAATTATACCTGGGGTCCAAGCAACAACCCTTTGAATCTATATCTGCATATGGTTAATTCTTAGTGTCTTAAAATTCCACTGATTGATTTTATCATACAATGTCTTTCTTTGTTTCTTTTTGTTGTTGTTGTTTTTTGAGGTAGGGTCTCATGATAGCCCAGGCTGATCTGTAATACACTGACCTCAAACTCACAGCAATCCTCCTACCTCTACCTCCCGAATGCTGGGATTAAAGGTGTGCACCACCACATCCAGTTATCTTAAACTTTCATTTAAAGAAATTAAATTGCACTCTCATCTTAGACAAAATATATTTAGAGGGATAAATATATTTTAAACTACAATCCTTTACGACCGAATGTGAACTACAAAGTACATTCCCTGATTTATCATTCCTGCTTCCTTGTGCTCAGCTCCAGGTAAGCATAGGGGGTATGCAGCCACCCTGCCAGGTGCACACTACCTGGTGTATCTTTGACTTTGCAGCTTCGATTAGAGCTCCACTCTCAGCTTTATGGTTAGCTGCATCTTTGCTGGTATTGTTGCCCGTCTGTAGGGTGAAAAAATAAGGTTAAGGGAAATGAAATATTTGTGACCATAACTGATTTCCAGGAGAGCTAACATGAGCACCTTAGGGAGCACTACTACACTGAAGAACCCAGGGTCTGATCCTAGAACCTTGGGATCAGTTTTCTGGAACACCTCCAGGAAGCTACTAGTGAGAACCTCACAACTGAGTAGAATGATGAACCTGTTTTAAGAGTCTTACGCTTTACCAACTGAGATAACTGGGCTGTGAATGAGCCTGTTTTAAAAACAGAGTTACTGGGACTGGAGAGATGGTTCAGCAGTTAAGGTGCCTTGCTTGCAAGGGCTGACAACCCAGGTTCAATTACCAGGTACCCACACAAAGTCAGTTGCACAAAGTGGTGCATGCATCTGGAATTTGTCTACAGCACCAAGAGGCTCTAGTAAACCCATTTTCTCTGTGCTTACAAACAAATATATGCATAGTTACTATTCAGACTATCATTCTAAAACCCACAAGAGTCCTCTGCCTTGTTTTTTCCCACTCTGCTTGTTTGCTTTCTTTTGTTTTTCCCAAGACAGGACCTCGCTCTTGCCCAGGCACTCACACACTCTGTATTCCAGGCGAGCCTCCAACGCACTTCAATCCTCCCACCTTGGTGCTGAGATTCAAGGCGTGCACCAATACGCCTGGCCAGATCTCTACCTTCCTAAAACCCTTCTCTGCTATCAACACTGCCAACACCATCAAATCCCACCTTCCTAGAGAAGCCTCAACCGTCCATCTTCTCCAAGCTCTGAGCCAGGTTCCCGCCCCCAAGCTAATGCCCTCCCAGACCGTTCTCAGACACTGCTCATCTCATCATGTCCCCAGCAGCACACCAGGCACTTGCCCCTTCTGTGCTGTCTTCTCTGCCACAACTGCTAATGTCATTCATCCCTCCTTTTTCTGATTTATCAACTACTTCAATATTCCACTACAATATTCTAACAACCTGAAATGTTCCCTAATTTCCTTCCCCCTACCCATGATGTTACTCCGCCCACCCCTTCCAGCAGAGGTCCCCGGCTTCCATATAATCATGGCAGTAGCTACCAAAGCACACAGCAGCTACTGAATTAAACTGGATTTCACGAAAAGACTACAATACCACATATAAAAAAGAAACATTTCACAACACACTGCTTAGGAATAATGTTATAACTATTCAACTGCAATCCCTTCTATGCATTTATTAGGCTGAAAAAGGAAACTGTGCAGATGTCTAATAAAAACAAGTTTCAAAAGGTAGTTTATTAGGTTTGGACTATGGAAAATAAAACTGGCTTATGTGAATGATATTTCAATGAAGCTGTTGGGATAGCAAGCTATCAACAAGTTGTTGGGATGTTATTTCACAATGGCAAGCATGAACTTCAGTCTGATCATCTGGGAGCACTCACCTCATTCTTTCCATTCTTGTTATTGTTACCCTGGGAGATCATTTTTTCTAGGACAGCAAGAAGATGCAATGCTTTCTCAGCTTGGTAGGTTAATATGTACAGGTCTACAAGCAGAAAACACACTGCTTGGGCAAATTTTTCTTCTGGCAATAAAAAAAAAAATAGAAAAGTCATAACCCAAAGTCAAGCATATATCACAGAACACCTCCCAAAATAGGATATGGAGTTCTGAAGAGCAAAGCCCAACTCTTCCCTCAAAGGAATGCAGTTCTAGAGCATGAACGGAGGCAGCTTGCTACACCAGCCCTGCCCTTCCTGTGGGGCTTCTGGGCTCTTCTAGGCATGCAGTGCTGGAACTGCTGTGCAGTATTTCTTAAGCAGCAGCCCGGGGAATGGAAGTGGTAACCTGGTGGAAAGAAGACTCAACTATAGCATGGGTTCCACCACTACTTCTAGTGCACACACCTCCACTAGAGTCAGAAGGGTCCCATAGCCCCAGGGCAACTCTGGCTGCATGGGAAAACTGAGGCCAGCCTGAGACTACATTGTGAATTCCAGGTCAGCCTGGACTAGAGAGAGAACCTACGTCGAACAAGAAAGAAAAACTGGGCTGGAGAGATGAGTGGTTAAGGCGCTTGCCTCCAGAGCCTAAGGATTGGGTTCAATTCCCCAGTACCCACATACAGCCAGATGCACAAAGTGGCTCATGCATCTGGAGTACATTTGCAGTGGCTGGAGGCCCCGACATGCCCATATTCTCTCTCTCTCTCTCTCTCTCTCTCTCTCTTTCTCTCTCTCTCTCTTTCTGCTTACAATTTTTTAAAGGAAAAGAAAAAATGAAACAATTTTTCTTCCATAAGTAACAAGTATACTGAGTTCTCTATCAGTCACAGTACAGACTAACAGGATATTGTGAACTGCTTAGAGAAGTCTCAAAGGCACCAGAAATCTTTCTAGCACACAAGTGGGCCACTAATTTTGACTTGCATGGAAGGTCTCTAGGCACACAACGCCCTCCCACTACCTCTCTCTCTGCCTGCTCAAACACCAGGCCCTTGGGAGTGAGGGATGAAAGAACCCCCTCAACACAGCTCCCTCAAGCCAGTCACCAGCTGCTCAACCAGCTGTCAGCAAAGGGACTCTACGTCCCCTCTTCTCCAAGTGCCAGAGGGGTGTCACCACACCCTCCACCACCTGTCATGTGGCAGCCACACCAGTGAACAGGTGTTCCTAAGTAAGGAATCTCATTAATGCTCTGCATTTAGCAGAACTAGCACAAGGGAATCATGACTCTTGTGGGCTGGAAAGCACCATGGCTATCTACCCCCTCCTCCTGGGCCAGCTTCCTTTCCCACCACACCTAGACCAGCTCAGCAATAGTGGCAAAGGGTCCAGTTCATTAAAGGAGTATTTAACAACAAAGAAAAAGGAAAAAACCTTTCAAATATTTTTCTTTCTCTTTCTTTTTTAAAGTTTTTATTTATTTATTGGCAAGCAGACAGGGAGAAAGGGGGAGGAAATGTGGGTACACCAGGGCCTCTTGCCCCTGCAAATGAACTCCAGATGCATAGGCTACTTTGGGCATCTGGCTCTATGTGGAATCAAACCCTGGCCAGCAGGCTTTTCAAGCAAGCACCTTGACTACTGAGCCAGCACCCCCAGCCCTCTTTTTTGTTTGTTGGTTTTTCAAGGCAGGGTCTCGCTGTAGCCCAGGCTGATCTGGAATTCACTCTGTAGTCTCTGGGTAGCCTCAGACTCACGGCGATCCTCCTACCTCTGCCTCCTGAGTGCTGGAACTAAAGGGTCTCATATAGCCTGGGCTAGACTCAAACTCAATACATATCTAAAGGCTGGCCTTGAACTCCTGATCCTTCTGTCTCCACCTGTCAAGTGCTACTTTATACACATATACCACCTTGCCATCTTTTCCCCCCCCAGTACTGGGGATTGAATCTAGGGCTTCCATGATAGGTATATACATTCTTTCACTGAACTACATCCCAGTCTCACCAACAGTATTTGTGACAGTCATCTTCAAAGCTTCGATGAGGGGCTGAGAGATGGCCTTTGGGGGGGGGGGAAGCTTAGCTAAGAAGGAATGCTATAAGAAACCTGAATTTCTCTAAATGTCATAAGTTTTATCTATTCTAAAAACAAGTTTAGAAAAGCTAACACAGCTTTTTCTTTAAGTACTGACATATACTTCTGGTTTGATATTTAGGTAAAAGTACTAGGCAGTTTTGTAAGTATGAGAGGATAAGGAGATTATTTTAACTTGAAAGATAACCTACCAAAAGGTTCTATGAACTGATAGAGTTTTTCACCAACGGATATGGCCTCTGTATACTGCCGCAGGTGGTAAAGGATGACTGCTTGGTTATAATACAACATGCTGTTTTCCACATCATCTAACCCATCCATTTCTTCGACAGCTGAGTGGACCTACAAAACAACCATGGAGAATGTGTTCTACCCACAGTAAGGAATAAAACGCAAGTGAATTTGGCTGGGCGTGTGGCACCACCGTTGTAAACTAACCACTTGGGAGGTTGAGGCAGGAGAATTGCCACAGGTTCAAGGCTATCCTAGGCTACACAGTGAGCTCCAGACAAGCCTAACTATAGCAAGAGACCCTGTCTCAAAATAACAAAAATGAGAATGCCAAATTTCTTCCTTTTTTTTCTCCCAACATTTGGGATGGAATACAGGGCCTCAGGCATGCTAGGCAAGCATTTGACCAGTTCCCCAAGGCCAACATTTGCTCCTTTTTTCCTTTCCCTCTACTTCTCTCCTTCCCTTCCTTCTTGTTTTCAGGCCAGGACTTGCCATGTTGCCCAGGCTGATCTCATAAGCTCAAGTGCTCTTCCGGCCTCCACCCCCTCATAGCTTCGAGAACAGACACCTACCACACCCAGCTCCAACATCTCTCTCTTATTCTCATTTTCCCACACTTTCAATAGCATCTCTAGATGCTAACTCTCAAATACCAAAAATAATCCCATTCTTGATTTCATATATTGTAAAATATTGTTAAGTAAAACATTTTGATGGGATTTTTTTTTTTTAAATACAAACACGCACACACACAGAGCCTTGTATTTTTGGAGCAGGGTCACTTTATTCCAGGCTGACCTGCAACTTGCTCCATAGACTTGGCTGGCCTCAAGCTCACAGCAATCCTCCTGAGTACTGAGATTACAAAGATAAGCCATCATACCTGACAATTTTTTATATTTTTGAGACAAGGCCCAGGCTGGCCTTGAGTTTACTGTGTAGCTAAGGAGATCTTGAACTCATGAGTCCCGTCCTCTACCTCTCAAGTGCTAGGATTACAGGTGTGAACCACGGCACCCAGTGGGGGTCAATTTGATACGGATTTATTAAGTACCCAGGACAAGGCATGGCTGCTCTTTCTTGCCATTAAGAAGATATCCTCGGGCCTGAGAGATGGCTTAGCAGTTAAGGTGTCTGTCTACAGAGCAGAAGGACTTGAGTTCAATTCCCCAGTACCCCAGGTAAAGCCAGATGCACAAAATGGAACATGTGTCTGGAGTTCGTCTGCAGTGGCTGGAGGTCCTTGCATGCCCAGTTCTCTCTCCCTCTCCCTCTCTTCTCTCTCTCTCTTTCTCAAATGAAATAAATAAAATATATATATATATATATATATAAAAGAAGACATCCTCGGTGGGCGTGGTGGTGCACACCTCTAATCCCAGCACTCAGGAGGCAGAGGTAGGAGAATTGTCATGAGTCCGAGGCCAGCCTGAGACTACATAGTGAATTCCAGGTCAGCCTGGGCTAGAGTCAGACTCTACCTCGAAAAAACAACAAAAAAGGACATCCTTTCTATTTCAACTGTCAATACACCTTGAGTGAACTTCCCACTTTCTAGCCCCATGAGTTATAAAGCTACATAGGGAGTGAGCACAAATCAAAAAATGAGCTTTCGCACAAAAATGTCATGCAGTGTGCATAACTATAAAAACCAACATCAAGGCGGGTGTGGTGGTGCACACTTTGAATCCCAGCACTGGGGAGACAGAGGTAGAAGGATTGCTGTGAGTATGAGGCCACTCTGAGACTAGGTAGTGAATTCCAGATCAGCTTGGGTTACAGTGAAACCCAACCTCAAAAAGAGAAAGTAAGTACATTCATATTTGTTATATTATTTTGTTTACATTAATTAAAGACCCAAAAGGAAACATGCACACACATACACCCTTTTGTTTCCTAGAATGATTTTATACAAGCAAAATACCAACAAATGTTTCAAATACATTTGAAATTCCACCATCAATATCAGACAAGAAATCACACTTATTTTTCTTAACAATTTGTATTCCACAAATTAACAGAACAATTTTTATAGCTAAATTCATTTATCACCTGATTCTTCAGCTGGTTAAGTGTTTGTCTCAAATTATCTGTTGTTGCTTGATTATTTTTGAAAAACTCAGCTACTGCTGTATTCAAAATTATTTTATAATCATCTTTGTTTATATCTTGAAGACAGGCAAGGTGTTGCAGACAGGCATCATAATTTCCAGACTAAAAAACAAAACAAACACACACATATATACACAAAGTTACATATTATCTTTAAGAACAATACATCATTTCCAAATATATTTCCCTCAATTTTAACCTTAAAATTTCCTTTAAAAAGCTGGGCATAGTGGCACACGCCTGTAATCCCAGTACTCGGGAGGCAGAGGTAGGAAGATTACCATGAGTTAGAGGCCACCCTGAGACTACATATAGTGAATTCCATGTCAGCCTAGGCTAGAGCGATATCCCCTACCTTGAAAAACCAGAAAGAAAAAAAGGAAAAAAATTCTTAAAGAGATAGAATCCCTGTAATATTCTAAGTGAAGGTAACTAAAGTAATACTCATGTCAATAAAACACTGATGGTTTGATCCAGGTGTTCCCCATAAACTTAATGTGGTCTGAATGCTTGATCCCCAGCTGATGGCAGTTTGGGAATTACAACCTTATTAGTGGTGTGTTGTTGGGGCAGGTTTATGGAGTTATAACCAGCTTCCCCTTGCCAGTGTTTGCCACACACTCCTACTGCTGTTGTCCACCCTCTGCTCATGCCATCGTTTTCCCTGCCATCATGGGGCTTCCCCTTGAGTCTGTAAGCCAAATAAATCCTTTCCTCCCACAAGCTGCTTTGGGTTGGGTTCTTTGTCACAGGAACAAGAAAGCAGTCTACAACAAATACCATGGATATTTACTTCCTAAGACTTTTAAATTCTCACATTAGCAGATATACTGAGAACATACTTATATCAAAATAACAGATATACTGGCACTTCTGTGCACATGTTGCGAGCAGGGATAAGTAGCAGAGGTGAGCCAGGAAAGGAATTTAATGATTCGATGTTTTGATTCCTACAAAATATATTTTGAATGTATATCAGTCCTTCTGCACATATATAATCTGAATATCAGTTATTTTTTCATATCATTTGATTCAGGAAAGTTGAAATTCTGACAACAAACATTTGGTGTTGCTCTCTAAAGTACACTGGAGACACAGTTAATAAAGTTGAGAAAGGGTAAGAGTGACCCACATTTTCACAAATCTAAGTTGAAAAACTCCAAAAACAAAACAGTGTAAGAGCTAAAACATGCTTACAGAAACAAAAACTTCCATTCCCATTTAAACCGAGTGTTTTTTAATTTTAAAATGGAAACTACTTCTCTGTAAACTTAACTGCTGAATCGCTACAGAATACAATGTGCTAGTGGAGAATTCCCGTGGAGGCCGTTCCTACTTGACAGTCTTGAGAAGATGAGCAGAAGCCATTTCTTACTGTGAACGCCTGGAAAGCGCTGGTGGACAGCTCCTTCTCCTGGTCAGAGATCCCAGGGGACTGGCCTGCCCCTTCATGCTTCTCCGCCCCCTGGTCTGCAAGCACACAAGGTCACAGTTCAGAATCCCAGAGCCATTCATTGAGTTTCCCCAGTCTTTTGTCGTGGTTGGGGGTGGACCGGACCAGGGAAGGAGGACCATCTGGAGTTTATTTGCAGTGGCTGGAGGCCCTGGCATGCCCATTTCTCCCCCCACCCTCTCTCTGTGGCTCTCTTCTCTCTACCTCTCTCTGCTTGCAAATAAATAAATAAATAAATAAATTCTTTTTTTAATTAGACCTGAGCTGGGTATGGTAATCTCATCAGTTGGTACTAGATTATTCCCCAGAAGTGGCAGAAGTGTTTCCTCAGTAGAGGTGTGAGAATTCCAGCAGGGGAGGTAGAGTCAGGAGGACTGGAGTTCTAGGCCTGGGCTTACAAAGTGAGTGAGGACCTTCTTAGGTAAAAGAATGGAGTGGAGGGAAGGTCTCAAGTCTGCACATTGCCAGCTCCTTCCCTTCCTCCTCTCAGGATCGCTGGCTCGCTCAGGGCAGCTACCTCCCAGGGTGGTTTCCCCAGTTTCTTGGCAGCATCTTCTCCAGGCATGGTGGCACACATCTGTAGTACCAGCACCCAAGTAAATCAGGAATTAAAGTTCATCCTCAGCTACACAGTTTAAGATCTGTCTGGACTGCATAGTGCACTGTCTTAAAAAAAAAAAAACCCATCATCAAAAAGCAAGTGTGATTTCATCCTTTGGAGCAGCCAGACATTTGGTTACATGCCACTCCTTGAGAGCTTAATGTAAGTGAGCCAGCCATTACAACCAGCTAGACAAGGAAGTTCAGGTTACACCAGGAAGCCGTGAAGGCAAACTCTGAACTCAAAGCTGCTGTCCTTTCTTAACCTCCCTGCCATTCTAGTAAGCTGTTTCTAACCTCACCATACACTTCCTGTACTCACTATTCCATTTCCTTTCTCCTTCTTCAGGTCTGTCAACGAGGACTTGGGCAAAGGCAGAGGCTAGCAGAACGTGTCCCCCAGGCGTCTGCCCCAGTGCTGTTTCATCCCTCGAGAGCTTTCCCCTCCTATCTATACCTACAGTAATACTGGGAAAGCAGAATCCTCCACAATGGCGTCCTAAGAGTTGCCTAGACAAACCAAATTCCTTAATCCATCAAGGCGAGCTGCACTGCCTCATCCTTCCCAGCATGCACTCCTCAATCACCAAAAACAGAAATAGCCTCAGGCAGACTTGAAATCCTGGCACTTGGGAGGCTGAGGCAGAAAGATCTTGAGGCCAGCCTATTACTTACACACACACACACACACACACACACATATTTATTCATATTCCTAGGAATATATATAGTAAGTTCCAGGACAGCCTGGACACACAGACCATCTCAATACAACACAGACAGACACACACACAAATGGTTCTATGTGAAGCTATTTCAAATGAGATGAGGGCTGATGAGATGGCTCAGCAGTTAAGGCACTTGCCTCCAGTGCCTAAGGCCCTGGGTTCAATTCCCCAGGACCCACATAAGCCAGACCCACAAGGTGGTGGCCCTGGTGCATTCTCTCTCTCTCTCTCTCTCTCTCTCTCTCTCTCTCTCTCTGTGTATCTCTCTGCTTGATGAATAAATTTAAAAAATGAGATGAAAATGCAACCTAATTAAATAAATAGAAATTAAAACAATAGTGGTGGCGCACGCCTTTACTCCCAGCACTCAGGAGGCAAAGGCATGAAGATTGTTGTGAGTTTGACACCATCCTAAGACTACATAGTGAATTCCAGGTCAGCTTGGGCTAAAGCGAGACCCTACCTCAAACTCCCCCCAAAACAGAATCCCCCAAAATAAAATAAAAACAATGGTTGGGATTGTAGTCCTAGTATTTGTGAGTAATAGGTTCAATTCTTAGCACAGACAGCTGAGTCTATAGCCAAGCTGGTAGAGTGCTTTTGCCTAGCACCCACAAAAGCCCTGGGTTTGATCCCCAGCATTACATAAACCAGGAGTGATGGTGAACACCTGAAATCCCAACACTCATTCGGGAAGTTGAGGCGGGAGGAATTCAAGGTCATTCTCAGCCAAGTTCAAGGCTAGCCTGGGATACATGAAACCCTGTGTCAAAAACAAAAACAAAACAAATGAAAAATAAGTTCTGTCTTAGGAGGCAGAGGATTGCTGGAACCCAGGAATTCAAGACCAGCCTAGTGAAAACTTCATCTCAAAAAAGTATGGGCCTGGAGAACTGGCTCAGTGTTAAGTGCACTTCCTATGAAAGCAAGAGGGCCTCAGGAGACCTGAAACTAGCAGAGTTTCAATTTCTAGATGCTGTGTAAACAGCTGGACACAGCCATGCACGCACAGAGCCTCAGTCCTGCAAGAGAGCAGAGGCCTACGAATTGTTGGCACCTCAAGAACTCTGGAATCAGTAACAAGACTCGGGCTTAAAACATGCCTGGAAATGGGGTACCATCACAAGTCTTGCTCATACAATGTATCTAATTATTAGCATTTTTTAAAAAGGATGATGGTAATAATAGCAGATAAAAATTAAAGCCTGGGTAGAAGAGTGATGGCAAGGGACACCAAATGTTCTGCTCTGGCCATCATAGGTGAATGCCCCCAGTCACAGGTGAGTACGGGGCACCCACCAAAAGGGCACATACACCACACAGACATATATACTAAACTAGGAACAATACAGGGAAGATGAACATACCTCCCATGCAAGTGAGAGGGAAACATGCATTAGGAAGAGGCAGTTAGGAAGGCCCAGAGGAGGTGGAGCCCTGCAGAGCTGGAATCTGTCAGGTGCATGAGTTCAAGCTCAGCCCCTTGGGGGGGGGGGCGGCACATGCTGCACCCAGGTGTGCTGGCTTCTTCTGGATTCAGCCCCAGACCCAAAATACAAAGCCTGGCTCACGAGGCTTTTGGTGGGCTGTTCATCTCTTGGCATCCGAGATTTCCGCCACCAGTAAGTAAGGTTTTGTCCTTCCACCTTGGCAGCTGGGCTGGGGAAGGTGGGAAGGTGGGAAAGCAGACCTCCCCCAGGACCATCATTTTCACATGATCCTTGTGATGGTTAGGTTTTGTTGTCAACTTTCTCTTTTCAATTATCTTGGGTAGGTCTCTCAGGATGTTTACAGGAAGGCAGTCTCTCAGTAGGGGGCAAGATGTAAAGAAGCTAGAAGTAAACATCCTTTCCTGTGTGGGCAGTGCAGGAAGGAAATTCCAGAGACTCAGGAAGCCATTAAGTCTGGGGAAGGGTTGTAAGACCCCACCCTAAGGCTATATAAAGGGAAAGAAATTCTCTCCTTGCCCCTCATGCCTGTTCCCTGTTCTGTGTGTGTGGTGTTGGGGATGGGTTGGACCCGTGAAAGGGGAGCAGCCTCTTTTGCATTCTGGAACTTCCCCTGTATCTATAGCTACAAATAAATCTTTCCTCCCAAAAACTGTGCCTGGTTTGAAGATTCATCCCAGCGGAATGTGGCTGACTACAACAATCCCTTAGACCACGTGGGTGCTCCTATTCCCCCTTTCTTGGTGCATGGACTCTCCCTTCCTGCTCCTGACTTGCCTCCAGTGCCTAAGGCCCCAGGTTCAATTCCCCAGGACCCACATAAGCCAGACCCACATGGTGGTGGCCCTGGTTCTCGTTCTCTCTCTCTCTCTCTCTCTCTCTCTCTCTCTCTCTCTCTCTCTCTCTCTCTCTCTCTGCTTGAAAATGAATAAAATATTTTTAAAAAATAAAGAACTGGCTACTTCTTGTACTATTCCATGGACTGGTCCAGCAATCCCACCAAGGAGGGCACTCAGCAGGTTGGGGACAGGGAGGAGGGAAATGCGAGTAACAGAAGACTTGCTCATACAATGTATCTAATTATTAACAATAAGTAAGTGTATGTATATATGGTAAAAAAATACACACACACACACACACACACACACACACACACACACAGTAACATCTCCTCTCACAAGGATAACTTATGTAGCAGATTTCCAGCCCCCCTCCAACTGAAGAGAGAAAGGAAGCACTAGGGATTCAGGAAGTCAAGATTAGGTTAACCAGCCAGGCATGGTGGTGCATGCCTTCAATCCCAGCACTCAGGAGGCAGAGGCAGGAGGATCACCATGAGTTCAAGGCCACCCTGAGATTACATAGTGAATTTCAGGTCAGCCTGGGCTAGAGTGAGACCCTACCTCAAAAAAACAAAAACAAACAAACAAAAAAACAAAAAAAGATTAGGTTAACTAGAAACAAACATCCCTGAGGGAGGGGGTGCAGGAAGGAAGTTCTGGAGATTTAGCAATTCAACAAGTCTGGGAAAGGGTTATAAAGGGAATCAACTGCTTGGGAGGAGAGCCTCTCCATGAAGCTGTCTGCAAGTGGTACAGTGTGCTCCAGAGACGTGGCTTCCTGAGCGTCACCTATGTTAAGGTGGCTTTCTGGAGATGCAGCTGCCTCCAGTGAAGCAGCTGTGGGGAGGTTTTCATGGTGTGGCTGTGTTTGAGTCATCTACTGCTCCTGTGAGCAACTCCTCACCCTGCTCTGTAAGTAACCCCAATAGCCCACTGGTTCACCAAACTGGTTTGGTCTGTCATTCGTGACCTATCTGAGCAGAAGATGTGTGTTTGCATCACCTCAGGGAAAAGTCCCGCAACAATGACATAAATTGATAAAATATTTGTTTATTTTTTTCGAGGTAGGTCTCACTCTAGCCCAGGCTACCCTGGAATTCATTATGTAGTCTCAGGGTGGCCTCGAACTCACTGTGATCCTTCTACCTGTGCCTCCCAAGTGCTGGAATTAAACTGTAAAGTACTTTAAGTACTTTAAAACAGGGTGTGGTGGGCATGGTGGTATACACCTTTAATTCCAGCACCTGGGAGGCAGGGGTTGGAGGATCACTATGAGTTTGAGGCCACCCTGAAGACTACATGAATTCCAGGTCAGCCTGGGCTAGAGTGAGACCCTACTTTGGAAAAAAAAAAAAAAAAAAGCAAACCCCCCCCCCCCAAAAAAAAAACGTTATATATAACCGCTGACGTCTTACCGGACAGAGTTTGCATGTAACTCCAGAATGTGTCTTTATTGATCCAAAAGTAGTCCCCATTGCCAATTGAAAGCTCATCCTTAAACTTGGCTTTCCTGCTACTCTGGCCCAGTGAACATGGCTGACCCAGGCCTGCAGAGGTCTTTGACCCACAATCCTTGACATTCCTCAAGCTGAAAGACTTCATTTCTAACCAAACAGATGTTTAACATTTCAACAAAGTAGGGAAAAAACAAAAACAAACAAAAAAACACTACCTTTCCATAGCTGAAAAGTCAGTTAACTGAAAGTGAAACATATTCCAACACAGAATGTTAGTGTTTCCAATCTGATTGGAGGAAGGTTATAAGCCTTGCTGTCAAAATACAACCCCCAGTGACAGTCAAGGGAAGATTTTCCAAAACAAAAGCAATGTGGAATGGGTAAGGAGAGTTTTCGGGCAATCCCATTGAGGAGGGTCCTCAGTGGAATGGGGGCAGGGAAGAGGGAAATGGGGGTACCAATACAAGACTTGTACATAGTTTCTACTTATTAATTTTTAAAAAATATTTTATTCATTCATTTTCAAGCAGAAAGAGAGAAAGAGCACATCAGAGCCACCACCTTGTAGGTCTGGCTTATGTGGGTCCTGGGGAATTGAACCCAGGGCCTTAGGCACTGGAGGCAAGTGTCTTAACCTCTGAGCCATCTCTCCAGCCCTACTTATTATTTTTTTTTAAAAGGTAAGGAAATTGATGTTGCTGTCACAAAGTATTAGTGACACCTTTACACAATAAAGTATTAATACAAGGCCATAGCTAGGTGTAGCCTTTGATCCCAGCACTCAGGAGGCAGAAGTAGGAGGATCACAGTGAGGTTGGAGGCCAGTTTGGGACTACAGAGTGAATTCCAGGTCAGCCTGGACTAGAGTGAGACCTTATCTCAGAGGGAAAAAAAGGAATACAGGGTCCTATGTAGCCCAGGCTAGTGACGATCTAATTTCTGATCCTCCTGCCTCCACTCCTCACTAGCTAAAATCAGTACATCTCACACATGGATCACCTAAACCAGAAACCTGACTTCTCCAAGCCCCACATGTAATGGCTAATTTCTACATAATGTAGAGAAATAACCCATGACCAGAGGAGCTATGTTCTACAGTGACAAGTCCCTAAACCATGTTCCCTTCACTTCCAGTGGGACAAGAGCTGGTAAAAAGGGAGAACATACATCCCAGAGTCCAAAGGACAAGGTGTGTGTATGTGTGTGTGTGTGTGTGTGTGTGTACACACCGTCTCTAGTCACGGCAAATGAACACTAGACACCTGCACCACTTCTAAGCATCTGGCTCACATGGGTGGCTTGGGAACTGAACCCAGACTGCAGGCTTTACAAAAAGGTGTCTAACGGTTAACCCATCTTCCCAGCCCCAGGACAGACAGACCATTCTTAAACAGCAAAGCTGCAGTCTCCAACACCTGGTTCAAACTTCTCATGATAGCTGGGTGTGGTGAAACATGCCCGTTATCCTCAGCACTTAGACGCAGGGGTAGGAAGACTAAAGGGCTGGTGAGGGATGGCTTTTACCCAGTTACGGTGCTTGCCTGCAGAGCCCAACAACCCTGGTTCAATTCCCCAATAACCATATAAAGCCAGATGGACACAACTAGGAAATACAAAGAAATGGATGAATTTCTAGATACATGTAACCTACCAAATTAAACCAAATTGAGATAAGTAACTAGCTGTGTTGCATGGTGGACATAGCAGAACTGTGGTCTGTGTGAGGGAGAGATCACACCTAAGACAGGAAGCCAAAGGTCAGGGAAAGGTCAGGACTCCGCTCCCCCCACTTATTTTTCTCAAGGTAGGATCTCACTCTAGCCCAGACATACCTGGAAGTCACTCTGTAGTCCCAGGCTAGTCTCGAACTCACAGCGATCCTCCTATCTCTGCCTCTGAGTGCTGGGATTAAACCCCCCACTTTTTTGAGACAGGGTCAGGTTTGAGGCCTCTAATTTACTCTCTGGGGACCTTATCTTCCTGCCATCACCTCCCAAGTGCTGGCATTACACCTGTGGGCCACCACCCCGGGGCTAAAGCTTGTTCTTAGGACAACAGTCAGGAGAACAAATTAATCTCTTCCAAAGACAGCAACTCCAACCTAATCTCTCAAAGGTCCCATCACTATGTCTTATGCAAGCTAAATGTGCCCTTAACACCACCAATGTGAGGACCAACCTTTCCACACACAAACCCCTGAGGGGGATACCCAAGCCACACCTAAATCACCACATTCATGTTTCCTTTAGAGTGTTTATCACAACTTAAATCATACTTTAAAAATACATTTTTAGGGGCTAGAGAGATGGTTCAGCAGTTAAGATGCTTGCCTTCAAAGACTAACGACCCGGGTTCGATTCCCCAGTGACCACATAATGCCAGTAGCTAGAGGCCCTAGTGTGCTCATTTCTCTCTCTCTCTCAAATAAATAAATACTTAAAAAATTTTTTTAAATTTATTTGTGAGCAGAGAGGAGAGAGAGGATATGAGAATGGCACTAGAGCCTCTTGCCACTGCAAACAAACTCCAAATGCATACACCACTTAGTGTACCTGGTTTTACAAGGGGAATGGAACCCAGGCCATCAGGCTTTGCAAGCAAGCTCCTTTAACTGCTGAGCCATCTCTCCAGCCCCAATACTAATTATTTTATTTTGCTTACATACTTAAATATTTTATTTGAGAGAGAGAGAGAGAAAGGCAGAGAAGAGAGAGAGAATGGGTGCACCAGAGGCCTCCAGCACTGCAAACTCCAGACACATGCACCACCCTGTGCATCTATCTGGCTTTACGTGGGTACTCAGGAATCGAACTCAGGTCCTTTTGCTCTACAGGCAAACACTTTAAACACTGAGCCATGTCTCCAACCCTGCTTACATACTTAATATCCATGCCATGTAGTAAGTTCCATTAGTATAGAAACGCTGTCTGTCTCCTTCCAGTATCTAAAATATGATTGCCAGGCTGGGCTGATGACTCAGTGGCTAAAAGAACCCCTGTCATGGGACACAGAGGTGTACCCTCCAGTAATCCCAACACCACCCTAGGCAACGGAGGCAGAGTCAAGAGAATCCTGAAGTTTGAAGGTCTCAAAGAGGGTGTAAAGTAAGGACCAAAGCTCCAATGTTACCTCTGACCTCCACCTCAACCTCCACGAGTATACACTCACACACACATTAAATATCCACATATACACCAAAAAAAAAAAAAAAAAAGCTGCCAAATCAGACTGTTGGTGAGTATATACTGAATAAATTAGTATGACGATAGGTGATCTTTGGAAATCCATTACAGTAGCCATTGTGATCACATCACTTCCCTTCTCAGCCCTCTCCTACTGAAGAATAAACCCTCCTGAACAAGAACCCTGACCTATGTATGAGCTGGGAGCAGAAGCAACACTTGAGGTCGATTTTGAGTAAGTGTCCATCAGATGGAGAAACGTATCAGAGCTAGAAGCTCAAAGGAACGCGTGCTTTGCAAGATAGTCACCTGTGGTGTGAAGAGCCTGGTAGGCTGACTGAACAATCAGCCAGAAGCCGCGATCTCAGCTAATTCCAGAGGCTGAGGCGGGAAAGCCACAAGTTGAAGATCTAGCTGGGGAGCTCAAGGAGAGCCTGGGCCACTTGGTGAGGCGCTATCTCAAAACACGAAATCAAAAGAGGGCTGCGGAGATAGCCCAGCGCGCAGGAAGCACCACAAATAAGAAAATATTGTTGAGAGGCAGAGGTAGGAGGACCGCTGTGAGTTTGAGGCCACGCTGAGACTACAGAAAATTCCAGAATTCCAGGTTAGTCTGGGCTACAGTGAAACCCTACTTCAAAAAAAAAAGAAGAGGGCTGGAGAGATGGCTCGGCGGTTAAGGCCCTTGCCTCCAGTGCCTAAGGCTCTGGGTTCAATTCCCCAGGACCCACATAAACCAGACCCACAAGGTGATGGCCCTGATGTGCGCGCTCTCTCTCTCTCCCTCTCCCTCTCTCTCTGTATCTCTATTTGAAAATGAATAGTTCAAGGCCACCCTGAGACTACGTAGTGAATTCCAGGTCAGCCTGGACTAGAGCGAGACCCTACCTTGAAAACCCTCCCCCCAAAAAAAAGAAAAAAGAAAGAAAATATTGGGCAAAACGATGGCTCAGTGAGGGACAAAGTCACCTTGCTTCCTAAATCTCTTGTTTTCTTAAGAGTTTAGTGAAGATTCTATTATTTTATTTTTACTTATTTGTGCACACATGCCAGGGTCTCCTGCCACTGCCAACAGCAGAAGCATGCACCACTTGGTGTATGGATTTACGTGAGGGCTGGGGACTTGAACCCATGCCGACAGGCTTTGCAAACAAGTACCTTTAACCGCTGAGTAATCTCCCCATCTCTGAAGAGATCCTTTAAGGCTTTATTCATCTGCACCTGGATTAAGATTGGCTCACTTTGGGCTGGACAGATGGCTCAGCGGTTAAAGTGCTTGCCTGCAAAGCTTAAAGACCTGAGTTCGATTCCCCAGTACCCACATAAGGCCAGATGCACAAAGTGGTCCATGCATCTGGAGTTCATTTGCAGTGGCTGGAGGCCCTGGTTCACCCACTCTCTCTCTGCTTGCAAATAAATAAAAGTTTTTTTTTAAAGACTGGCTCACTTTAACATCAAATGGAAATTCATCTATCAGTTGCTGAGATTAGGACCCACTTAATATCCAGAGTACGCTGAGGTGTCTGTGTTATTTTAGTTAAATTTCACTGTAAAAAGTCCTCTCGCTTAAGTTCCTTCCACTAAAACTTGAATGCCGCTGACAATGTTACTTTTTTTGCAGGAAACACGCCAGACCTTCCAAAAAGTGGGCTTGAACAACAACAAAATTATATTCCTTAATGGGGAAAATTCTAGGAATGGGCAAATAATACAAACAGAAAACGATGACGATCGTGAAGAGCTGACGAACAGGCAGGGAGTTGAGCAGGTCTCTGAGAGCTAGGGTAAGGGAATTACTGAAACTCATCCGGGAGGAGGATCGCTGTGAGTTCGAGGCCAGCCTGGGCTACAGTGAGACCCTACTTCAAAAAAAGCAAAGTCCCGGAAACTTCATGCCTATATAGCTTTTTTTCTCTTCAACTATTTTTAATTTATTTATTTGCAAGAAGAGAGACAGTGAGAGGGAGAACCCGCACTCCAGGGCCTCCAGCCGCTGCAAAAAAAAAAAAAAAAAAAAAAAAAGAACTCCGGACGCATGCGCCATTTACGTGCGGACCGGGGACTCGAACCCGGGTCCTCAGGCTCCGCCGTCCCCAGCCCCGGGGCCCTCACCTGCAGGCTTGTCTGCGGCCATCTTCCCGCCTCGGCTCGGGTTCTTCCCCGCAGGTCGCGTGGCCGCGGTCCTCCACGTCCAAGGACCCCTGACTCCGTGCGCTCAAAGGCCTGGGCGGTGGGCGGACGATGGACCAAGGAAGTGACGAAGACACTTGTCGTCTAGCAACAACCCCAGCGCATCCGCCCGCCCAAGCAGGGCTGCTTTCCCCGCCGCCAGGCACTACTTCCGCCCGGCGCTTGACGTCACTTCCGGTGGGACGGGCTTTCACGCCACGGCGGTCCGGCGTGGGAACTGCGGCTGGCCCCGCCCATTCGTTTACGTCACGTCGAGCCCCATAGGCGGCGCATGCGCAAACCGGACCTGACGGTGCTCTTGGGTAATGAATGCGGCCCGTCGCCGCCCATTGCCCATCCGAAGCCGGTCACCGCGTGAGGCGCCTACGCGTCCCTTGGCCTGAAGCATCTCGCCGATTTCCTACAACCCTGTAGCAGTGCCCCGCGTAGAATATATATATTTTTTTCCGGTTTTTCGAGGTATGGTCTCTCTCTAGTCCAGGCTGACCTGGAATTCACTCTGTAGTCTCAGGCTGGCTTCGAACTCACGGCAATCCTCCTGCCTCTGCCTCCTTCCCGAGGGCTGGGATTAAAGGTGTGCACCAGCACGCCTGGCTTATTATTACATTTTAGAGTAACTTGAGGTTTGCAGGCAAATTTCTTTTGTGAACACCTTGTTAAATTATTGGGGTGCATCAGTCTCCTCTAAGGAACCAGTTTGATGCATTATTTTTTTAATATATATATATATATATTTATTGACCATAATGAGTCACATTATTTAGTGGGTAAACAATAAGTTGTTATCCCCAATTCCCCAATGCTCCCCCTCCCCATCCCCAATCAGCTGGATATCCTCTTTTTATTTATTTTTTATTTTTATTTTTTTGTTTGATGCATTATTAACTCAGTACTTTATTTGGGTTTTTGCCACTTGTGTCTTTTTTAGTTTATTTCAAGGTAGGGTCTCCCTCTAGGGCAGGCTGACCTGTAGTCCCAAACTGGCCTGGAATTCACTGCCTCCCAAGTGCTGTAATTAAAAACGTGCCTGGCTTTGACCAACGCTTTATTATTTTTTTAATAACAAAAAGCCTTTTTGCTGCTGTGTGTCTCTGTGTTGCTGTTGATGGTTTTTCTCTCTGCTTGGACTTGTGAAAGGGGGGCAGCTTTTGCCATTATGGAACTTTCCCTGGATCTGTAGCTACAATAAACCCCTTCCTCCCATAACTGTGCCTGGTTTGGAGGTTCATCACAGCAGTGTATGACTATGACACCCTCCAAACACTGACTTTTAAAACTTACAACATTTCTGGGGCTGGAGAGATGGCTCAGCTGTTAAGGCACTTGCCTCCAGTGCCTAAGGCCCCGGGTTCAATTCTCTAGGACCCACAAGGTGGTGGCCCTGGTGCTTGTTCTCTCTCTCTCTCTTTCTCTCTCTCTCTCTCTCTCTCTCT